>RJWJ010021431.1:0-27880 GCA_004363605.1 Indri indri
AAACTGCTTCCCAAATTGGCTGTAATAGATTGCATTCCTACCAGATAGGTATGAGAGTGATAATGGTTCCAATCCTCAGTGCAATTGCTATTGATAGTGTCCATCTTTTAAAATTTTATTTACACAAAAATCTGTACCTGATACCTATAACAGCTTAATTGGTAATTGCCAAGAATGACATACAAGGGAACTCTTTCTGTGATGGAAATAACCTGTATCTTCATTTGTTGGTAATTACCTGAGTGTATAAATTTGTCAAATCTCACCAAAATGTATATTTAAAATTGGTGCATTTTCTTATATTATAACCATTCCTCAATAAACTTCATTGAAAAATGCTTTAATCATTTTTAAGATAGATTGCTGTATGGAAGGAGATTTTAAAGGAGTTGGAAAGAAGTGGCTTAGTAAGGAAAATAGAATTATTAAAAGCCACAAGTACTTCAATTTCCTAATGTTCAGTTTAATCAACAGCGCCAATTTAATAGGGGCTTCAAGAGCATTTATATAACTTTGACTCTCATTTTTCCTTACCATAATTTTCCAAAAAAAATGAAAATTTCTGCCTCCTGGAGAGATAAAGCAGAGAGCTAGTGCAAACGCATAACTTCATACTGGGTTGATTCATGTCTTTTATGGAACAAATTATTTTTTCAACATGCAGTTACTTTTATTTGGAAAGTCAGTACCTGTTGAATTATTTTTGTTATATAGTACAACATCATCATGAAATTCTATGTTTTACTGAAGTCACCAGCATTTATTTCTGCTGAACACAACAATCACTCTGACTGAAGTACAAAGAAAGTCACAGTACTCCAAAGCTGGGAAAAAACTGGCTCTTTTTTAAAGTCTACTTACTCTAAGGATAGTAGCTGAAAAAGCAACTATATATGATTCACTGAATACCTTTCACTCAGTGTGCTTGTGTCTTCAAAAAATTATTTTCCATTTTGATCATGTCCATAATCCAAACATATAAAAGATATTATCATCTTCAAATATCATCAGTTGTAAAGTTGAGAAATCAGGGTAAATACGTATTTAAGGAACAATATAAATAAAAATCGTTGGTGAAGACTTGTTGAAATAGCACACAAATACAAAAGCAATTATCTGCAATTTACAATATATAAATATTTCCTACCCGCTGAGTTTCAAACCAAGCCAAATTGTTTCCAGGGTGCATTATGATCAAGAAGAAGGATTCTGAATTATTTTTCTGATCCTCATTTAATTGGCATACTTACTGATTATTTTTATTAGATATGCATTAGAATCAGAAGGAAATGAAAGGAACACAGATTTGAAAAGCACAGAACAGTGTTTTGGAGCATATTGCTAGCTGAAAAAAAAATCACATCTAGTAAATACCAGTATATGTCAAGTTAGAAAATATTCTTCATTCAAAGGAGTAACTAGAAGAAAGGAAAATGCAATTCTTCACTATCTGGTAACTACAGCTGACAACAGAATACTGCTGAAACTATTTTCCAGTTAGATAGACATAGATATAGAAGACATAAATCAGCTATAGATGATGATATAGAGATAGAGATAGAAATAGAAATGTTGGAAGATACACACAAAATTATTTTTCCTGAAAAAAGTTCTGACTTCATGAGTAAATATTATGCATTCAAAATAAGACAATTATGTTTATTAGGCTTCATACTCAAAATTAAAATTGAGATTAAACATTTAGGTAATTATGGGGAACAAAACTCTGATTTTAAACATTTTAAATCTAGAACCCATATTTAAGAGAAATTTTAAAAATTTGTAGAAGCTATCCGAAAGAAAAGAAGTGTTGCAATGTCAAAGAAAGTTTGGAGGAAATTTTATTATTTGGTAAAAGAAAATACAACAGGAGTAATAAACACAAATGCCTACAAGATCCAAGTGATTTAAAGGAGTAAACAGGGTATAAAAACAATCATGCATGGTTAGAAATGGTGCAAACAGGAGCAGGAATGTCTCATCCCAAGGGAGTGGTAGCCATTTAGCTGTACACCCCCAGCCAATGTTTTTCCTTGTAGGAATATAGGCCCATTGTTCCTAATGTTTTTGAGTTTTTATCAGAAACCGGAAATCCAGATTTATGTGTGAATCTCCTAGCTTTTTAAATGGTAGCAATTGTTGTCTACCCAGAATCTACTTTACTTCTATCTTTCTAAACAAACCTCAGGTTTAAGCCCAAATAGCACATAGGATTCTCCTGGTTACAATTATTGCATGGTCCATGCCTAGACATATAACCCAAGTTGTCTAATTTAGGTAGGTAGGACATTAAATACACATTTAAGCCATTTAATTCACAGACCTGAAGCTTACCCTTCTTCTTGCCTTTTTTACTATGAGATAATGTATAATTCTTATAGTTTATGCCAGTTTAAAAAGGTTGTTTGACTATTTGCAGCCAAAATCATTTTAAATGATACAGCAACATATATCTTAAAAAGTCTGCAAAATCAGAAAATGATAAATATATTGAAATTTTTTCTGATGAAAAATTGGTCTCACACTTAGAGCTACTTAACCTAAAATGCTGTGGTTTAACAAAAAAAATACATTGAGCATATTATTTGAAACTGTAACTAAACACTTTTATAAAATAAGTTTTTATCTTTTTCCAAACTCTTTAGACACCCTGCATATATGCACGTGTGCGCGCATGTGTGTGTGTATGTGTGTGCGTATGTGAGTGTAGGTCATCATTCTGCCAGCCAAACAAACACCAGTGGGGCCAAAAAAAAATAGTTCAGATCCTTTAAATTATGACCTCTGAAATATAGATTATAGAACATAAGTTTTCTGACATATGATTATATGGAGAATTATAACTATGTTTTTCAATCCTTCCATCAACCATATGTAAAGGTAAAAATATACTTGAATTTCTAATGTTATATCAGAAAATTATTTCTCACCTTTTCAGGTAATATTAAAACTTATTTAGTCCAAATATTAGGAAATTCTGCATATATTCATGAAAAAGGTCAAGAACAAAAGAAAAAGAAAAGAACAAAATGCATGAATATCCATCTGACTAGTGCAGGTTGGGTGCCACCCATCCTAAATATCAGGTCTTCAACTCTCTAATTATGTACTAAATGAACTTCTTGTGTGTTTTTTATAGATTGTGTATATGGGAAAAATTCACAGGTTTTAACTTCAATAAGTCATCATAGTAGTAACCTTTAATTCAGTTTCTTATAAATTCTCTTAAAAGTAAAAAAAAAAGGAATGATAACTCTTTTAAAAACTTTTAAATGTACATAGACCTTACTTCCAGGATCTGTAAAGAATTGAGTTTAATTGCAAAGTAGCTGGAATTGGGTGGATGAAAATAAATATCTATCCAGCTTTCAGTTAATAGAGTAGCCTTGCTTCGCATCATGGAGCATTCAATCTATACGAGTGGAAGGTATTCTATTAATATATCTCTTCTACTATTAAAAATTGTTCTTTGTTACTTTTGCCACTCTAAAGCTCTTGCGTGAAACGTCACACAATTTTCTCAATCTCTAGCCTGCCACATATCACCATTTTCCAATTAAAAAGAAATTGCAAAACAGGAAAAAGGCATAACCAACAAAATATCTTTTGTGCTGCAGTACGTCTGAAGATGTATAATTTCACATTACTAAACCCTGTAGGATAAAGTGACTTAGGTAAACTCTTGAGTGCAGTGCCCAATCCTCCTTTCTGCCAAAACTAATTTCTTCCATATTTGTTGCAAAGACCAGGAAACAGAGCTCTGAGATTTTCGGGTTTTCATATATTGACCCAGAATTAGGTTTTCATGTACTGACTCAGAATGAGTGACGATTTGGCACTGAGGACTTTTGAAGACACAACTGCTGAAGAATAAAAGTATGGGCAAAAGCATGCTAGAGAGTGGTAATTGCACTAATTGGAAAAGATTCAACATCACGCACGTGAATAGAAAATGGAAGAAAGGACAACCCACCCATATTGCCAACATAGTATATAAGCAGATCCAGATTCTTTAAAATAGAATTTAAAAATAAACAATCTATGTCTATAAAATTGACAATGGCAGGACAGCATCTGGAGTGTGTTCAATGGAATCAAACAAGCTGAGATTAAAAGGGAGAAAACTGAAATAATAAAGGAGCAAGAGAAAACTTGAGATGCAAGAGTAGAAATCTGAAACACATTATACAAAATAAATAAACAGAAGAATTGGAGTACAAAATCAAATCAGTGATAAGAAGGACAAAAAGCAAATTTCTAAGAAAAGAAAAGGATAAAGCAATAATCATAAACATAGTTTATAATAGTAGAATAACAGAAACACCCCTTCAAAAGGGATTTCTTTTTCCTACTTCAGTGTCACCTTTCCATTAGTCTCCAATGTGCAAATGCTTTGGCTCTTGTATACAAATTCTTAAGCAGAATTTAACTTTGTTTCCTATCTTGCTCCAACAATCTATTATGGCATAATTTTGGGAAAATTGAATATATGCTTGTGCTATAACATAATCTTCCTATTGTGTATGAGAGACAAGTGAATTTAGAGGAGTTTTTGTGGTGTTCATTTTGTCTCTCAATTTGAGCAGAGAGAAGTCAATTGACGTCAATCAAAACACTTCTAACTTGTCAAATTATTTCTTAGAACTCACATCTATGAAAGAAAAATAACAATTTTAGAAGGATAAGTTTTTGCTCAATAAATAAACATTGGGTTTTCTCACTCTATTTTTATAGTCTCATTATTTATATTTTGATTCTTTGGCGATATTGTGTCAATGACGGCTCAAGAGTGAAGGCAACATGAATGCCTCTTTGAGGTACAAAACATTCACAGTTCTTAACCGAAGACAGAAGTAAACATATTGAAGACAGAGAATGAGACACAAAGACTCAGAGTTCCTGGTTCAAACATAATGATTCTGACTAACAAAATGGATGCATGTTACACAGAATGGCTTCTGGCTGCCTGATCAGCATTCTCCCTTGTTTCAACTTATTTCAACTAAACTGAACACTTATTAATACCATTCACTTAAAAGATGGAGAAGAGGAGACTCATTTGGGTGTGTTATAGCGAGGTAGGAGTAAAGGTGGCACCACCTTCCAATTTCCCTGTTTTATCCCCAGGGTAGCACACTTGCCTGGGCCAGGCATGCTCCGTCAGAATGAATACGTCAAGCAACAGATCAGATGTTAATGAGCACCCTTGGATTATGATATGGCTCATTTAGAGAGTCTCATAGGAATCCAATTATGTTTCACAGAATAATCTACATAAGTGACATTTACATCACAGCAACAACCTCCCACTGCCACCCGCCTTCCTTGGTAAGTGAGCTCATTCTACCCAAGCAGTGAGTTTTACAGAAGATTGGACTCACTTGTCTCCTGTATCTGGTCTCTCATAGCCCCATAGGACCTTCATTTATGAGAAATAAATCTTTTCATAAATGTTAAATCTGAAGTGGGAATTTTTTTTCATTAGCTCGTTTTCCCTTCAGAAAGAATCAGTGGGGAATTAGTGGCTCAACTACTTTATCTGCTTATATGATTCTTAGAGTTTGCCTTTTTTATTCATTTTAAAGTAAATTGTATTCAATATCTAACCTGTCATTTGCAACAAAATGGATGAACTTGAACAACACTATGCTAAGTGAAAAAAGCATAATCCCAGTCACAGAAGGGCAAATCTGAGTGATTCCACTTATATGAGCTATGTAAGATAGTCAAACTCATAGAAGCAGACAATAGAATTGTTGTTTCCTGGGGCTGGGGAAGGGAAAATGGGGAGTTGTTGCTCAATGGATATAAGGTTTGGGTTAGGCAAGATGAATAACTTCCAGAGATCTTCTGTAAAACATTGTGCTTATAAAAATGTGTGCACTTAATAAGTAGTTAACAGAGTATGTCTCATTATTCTTACCACAAAACACACACAGACACACACGTGCGCACACGCACATGTGCACACAAAGGTACACGAGGAAACCTTTGGAGGTGATGGATATGTTTACTACCTTGATTGCAGTGATGGTATCATGGATGCATGCATATGTCCAAACTCACGACACTCTATACATTAAATGTGTGTTTTTATGTATTAATAAAAAATCATTATTTCAATAGTTACTACTTCTTACAATTAAACTTTAAGACAACTAATAATTACTTAGTATCTACTGTGTGTTTTATTCAACTTTTATTTGTTTTATTTTTTCACTTGAATTTTTTAATTTTATTTCAAAATATTACAGGGTTACAAATGTTTTTGTTACATGGATATCTTTTGTAATGCTTGAGTCAGGACTAGAAATGTGCCCGTCACCCGAACAGTGTTCATTATACCCGTTAGGTAGATTTTTGTCCCTCCCCACTGCTTGATTTTCAATGACTTTTACTTTCCTCTGTGGACACATGTGCTTATCAGTTAGTTCCAATTTATTAGAGAGTGTGTGTGGTGTTTGTTTTTCCATTCTTGAGATACTTCCCTTAGGATAATGGTCTCCGGTTCCATCCAAATTGCTGCTCCAATTCATTCTTTTTATGACTGATTAATATTCTGTGGTCTACGCATACCACATCTTGTTAACCCACTCATGAATTGATGGGCACTTGGGTTGATTCCACGTCTTTGCAATTGTGAATTGTGCTGCAATAAACATTTGAGTAGAGGCGTCCTTTTGATAAAATGACTTCTTTTCATTTGGGTAAATATGCAGTAGTGGGATTTCTGGATCTAATGATAGGTCTACTTTTATTAATAGTTCTTTGAGAGATGTCCATACTGTTTTCCATAGAGGTTGTACTAATTCACAGCCCCATCAATGGCGTGTAAGTATCCACACCATTTCTCTCTGCATCCACACCAGCATCTAATTGTTTTTGGACTTTTTAACAAAAGCCATTCTAACAGGGATAAGGTGATATTTTATTGTGGTTTTAATTTGCATTTCCCTGATGATTGTGATGTTGAGCATTTTTTCATGTGTTTCTTGGCCATTTGTCTATCTTCTTTTGAAAAACTTCTGTTCATGTCTTTTGCCCATATTTTAATGAGATTGTTTTTCTTTCTTGCTGATTTGCTTGAGTTTGTTGTAGATTCTAGATATGAGTCATCTTCTGACTCACTCTAAAGTAGGACAAAAAATATTCTAAATTGATAAGTACAAAAGGCACAGGGAATTCGTTTAGAGAAAAGGAATTTTAAAATCTTGAGAAAAGTTAAAATATCTTTAAGTATGTAGCACAAAATAACCAGGGAAATAAGTTGTCTAGGTTTCCTTTCTTTAAAGGAGCATATGTCCTTTACATGTGTCCAAGAACATAAAAAAGTATTGTCATTTCATTGCAAAATTTGGAAACCATGTTTGATAACTGTCTCTTTTACCATTTATTAGTGGATAGGTTCTAAATGAAAAAAATCTAAGCAAAACATTTATAGAAAACTATTAAATTGTTATAATTAGAAATATTTTAAATGCACATTATATCATCATAGTCCTTCACTTAATAATGCATAATTATATCTTTGGCAAATTTTTTTTAAATAAACCAGCTTCTATAGTTCTTATTGTCACCAAACATTAGGTTTAGCAATAATGGTCAATAATAGTCCTGTTTGCCCAACTAGTTTAAACGGATTAAATTTTACACTTTCCACCTCTCTAAGATATTAACTGACACCAACATTATGGCTTTTATAGTCTGGAAACAACTTCTATATCTTATACAGAGAGATAGAAGATAAAACACCCTCATTCAAGTGATGTAATTTTAAGAAGTCAAGGACATTCTGTAAATTTCAGAAGTCAGCCTCCTTTTCATTTTTTGCTTCCTCAACCATGATACTTCTCACTACAGGCTAGTGTCTGGAGTTCCATAATTGCAAATGGTTTCAATAGCATGAATTATATCAGTTATGATTCTTGAGCTCTAGCCATGGCAAAAAATTGATTTTATTTAGAAATATTAATATAGAGAGAGTTTAAACAATTGGCAAAATGAGTGAAATCCTAAGCAGTATGCAAGGATCGAATATCAAAGCAAATCTGTCTTATCAGAAGAAAAGCAAAATGTCTCATCTGACATCACAGCCATCACTGGCCCTTGATGTGTCTGCCACTGGACACATCTCTGTTGCTATCACCAGTGAATTACAGCCACCTTTCATTTCACCACTTAGCAAGGAGCCAACCTCGGGACTTAAGCCTTAGCTACCACAGGAAAAGAAGCAGGAGGATTCTGTTCTTCTGGATTTCATAGTCAAAGGTAGCGAGTTTTCTCCGTATCAGTCAGAATGTGGTCAGGAAAAGAGATCCCATTCGAAGTGTTTTAACAGGAAGAGATTTAATAAAGAGAACTGGGCACTTACAATTGGAAGGGCTTCCAGCCCTTAGATTTTTTGATAAGCTTCAGATACTTTGGATGTAGTTAATGATGCTTTGGTCAAAAATTTTAGGATATTATTTATAGCCAGTAACCACGTTTGCATGTCAGCACCTAAGTAAGTGATTTGTGGAAGAATACTTCATATTTGACAAAGTCTGTAAGCTTGCCTGCTACTGCTAAATGTTTCATGTCACCTTCCATATTTTGCATGAATACCTCATCGGTGAGATCTAAACAAAATTCTGTTCATGTCCTCTGCCCACTTTTTGATAGGGTTGTTTGATTTTTTCTTGCTGATTTTCCTGAGTTCTATATACATGAACAAAACTTTTCAAAAGAAGATAGACTAACGGCCAACAAACTTATGAAAAAATGCTCAACATCTCTAATCATCAGGGAAATGCAAATCAAAACCATGAAATATCACTTATCTCCAGTGAGAATGGCCTTTATCAAAAAGTCCCAAAGCATTAAATGTTGCATGGATGCGGAGAGATAGGAACACTCATACACTGCTGGTGGGACTGAAAACTAGTGCACCTCTGTGGAAAGCAATATGGAGATACCTTAAAGAGATACGAGTAGAACTTCCATTTGATCCAGCAATCCCATTGCTGGGTGTCTACCAAAAAGAACAAAAGACATTCTATAAAATAGACATCTGCACTAGAATGTTTATAGCAGCACAATTCACAATTGCAAAGATGTAGAAACAACCCAAGTGCCCATCAATACATGAGTGGATTAATAAAATATGGTATATGTATACCATGGAGTTCTACTCAGCCACAAAAATCAATGGTGATCTAGCACCTCTTGTATTATCCTGGATAGAGCTGGAACCCATTCTACTATGTGAAGTACCCCAAGAACGGAAAAACAAGCACCACATGTACTCACCATCAAATTGGTATTAACTGATCAACACTTAAGTGCACATATAGTAATAACATTCATCGGGTGTCAGGCAGGTGGCAGCAGGGGGGGGAGGAAATGGGTATATTCATGCCTAATGGGTGCGGTGCACACTGTCTAGGGAATAGACATGCTGGAAGCTCTCACTCAGGTGGGGCAAGGGCAATATACGTAACCTAAACATTTGTACCCCTGTAATATGCTGAAATTTTAAAAAATTAAAAAATATATCATGATATGTGTGTGTATAAATATGTAATTCTTATATTATTAAAAGTTATATAAATGGAAATCTGTGTATATCAAAAACCATTTCAATTTTAAATTCATTAAGAGTAAGGATTCAAATATTAAATTTAATGTTCCAAAAAATCACCTCACAAACTCTATTTATAACATCTATTATTATTACTATTACAAGCATTTAGAATTCATTGTTAAAACCACTTTATAATAATAAGTTAGATATGTGCTTTCAGCTTTTACAGTTACTAGGTTATTATTTATCAGCTGTTAGTTATTACTTGTAACAATAATGTACTAAACAATATATTTTCAGGTAGAGAGCACTTAGATGTAAACACTTGAACTAAGACACAGATTCCACATTATCATAAAAATATATTCTGACAAGTCACCTGCTTAGAAGATCTAAATAGTGTGATTATTTTGCAATTGAAAACAACAGAGTACTTAAAGATTCAGCTAAAGAAAATGATCAATTATATATAAGTCATTCACTAAAACAAATTATCTTTCCCTCAAAGTCTGTTGAATATATTATTATCCAGATTCAAGGGAAATACACTTAAAGTTGCTCTTCATAGAGTTTTTTCTAAGATCAAAGTAATGTGAACCAGAGGAAAAGAAAATAAATATCTAAGAAGTACAGTTGAATGAGCCAATTTAGAACCAATTAATGCTGACTTAGCCATCAAACTAGCCCTAAGTTTTAGTCTAGAAGATGGGTAAAATGAAGACTTTTATTGGACCTATGATAATCCCCTTGTCCTCTGAAATCTTAAGAAAGGAATTCAAGCCCCACACAAGAGGTAGCAGAGTAATTTATTTTCCTTGGCTGTGAGAAAACAGTAGAGTTGAGCCATTTATACTAAATCAAAAAATGAATAAAAGGAAAACAAAGAAACAAAACATGAGACCCAAGAAACATAGGAAAGACAAAACGTTCAAAACACTGAAAGAAAGTTTTTCTCTCTGAAAACACTTACACCAAAAGAATAACTATAAAAAAGTTTCAATAACTTCAAAGAAATGCTATGGCAATATGACAATGGTCATTCCACAGCTTTCCCAAGTGTACATAATATCATGGTATAATACAACCCAGCTGTACAGGCTGGGAAAGAATCCTCACCTCTCTTAAACAGCTATGTCTAGAATCTTTCCTTCTTTGTTTACCAAAGAAGATGAATGAAAATTAAAAGGAAAGAGAAAACATCTGAAGTTAAAATTAACTTTTAAATTTGCTTTCCATATATTCATGTGATGTTAATAATGACCTATTAGTTATCTAAAAATATAAATGGATAAAATATTTTCTTGAAATGAAAGTTCTTGGCTGAAGAATCTGAATAGGGTAACCCTTTCATTACCCCTGGGAGGGGGGGGAGAACAAAGCAAAACACCTTTTTCTCTCACTATCAGTAACATCATCTTTAGAGATGAAAAATAGCATACATGCCACACACAGAAACATGTGAGGGAGGCTCATCATTCAATTTAAGAATAACAGAAGTCAAAGGTCATGCAATGTTTCTACTTTTAACCCCCAAATAAATACAACTTAGAAATACTGATACAGCTTTATACAAGGAATATCTACACAGAGCTAGATGTTTTCAAGTTGAAAGCAACTCCCTTCTGAATTGTAGAAAAAAGCAGCAATTTCTTTTAATGGAAAGAATATAATAGTAAAAAACAGATGCCTATACAAATTATCTTGTTAAGACTGTGAAGGAAATTTTTGTAATTGCTCAAACTTCTCTTCTCTACTTCCCCATTGCTCCTTCCCCTGACTACTTTTCCTTAAAATGGAAAGGTACCCTCAGCTGATTATGTAAACCGGCATCTGGCCCTGCATGCTACCCCAATCAGGCAACTTTACCCAATTCATGCAGCACTAAATGGCAACGTTAAGCAGAGAAGAACCCTCTTCCTACTTCTCCATTTCTTCAGCAGACTCTGGGGAATCAATTAGGAAAAACCAGTTTCAGGAAGGATATAACTGAATGTGCATGTTAGAAGGAGAAAGAGAGAAGGAAATAGAGATGAAAATGGTTCATGAGTAATTGAAATGTGGTGATAAGATTTCTATTCTGTTCACATTTTCTATATAAGGCTTGATCACTATGAATCAGCAGCCTCAGTGCATAAAATCATACTTAAGGGAAAGGTGGGAGTGTGGGCTGGAGTGAAAAAGGAAAAGAAATTCAGCTCATATGAAAAGTTAGTCTCTGCAGATTGCCTCTCTCTTTCTGGACTCAGAGGCAGACTTTTCACTTTGTCTTTTATTTGGTGCTGGTGCTGTCCTATTAAGTAAGCAATAATCAAGGGTCAGCCCGGTTGCATGTTTTGGAGTAGAGGGAAGACTAGAACTAAGGTGATTGTGTGAAAGGTACATCCACTTATAGGCACTATAGCAACAGTTTTATTTAAAAATAGAAAAGTTACCTGTGTAAGAATTTTCTTTATTTTCTTTACATTGTGTAGGAGAATGAAATAAAATTTTAGCAATTTGAGTTTGATTCATGTATATCCGAGTTTGCTGAGTCAATTGGTAAAGGAGCTAGACAATAACGTATATTTAGGGAGGGCTGAAGAGCTTTCTTGGAAAGAACTCATCCACACAGGAGAAAGTAACTGGCCCATGAAGACTGACTTAATTTGCCAAAGAGGAGACTCTGTTATAAAAGTCATGCCTGGCTATGGTTCCAGAAGTTGTCTCATGTGAACCCAAGGGACTTATGTCTGGAGGCAGTGAAAAGCAAAAATGCTGTGAATGAGAAGGAAACAGACTGCCGTTACAAACTCTATTAGGCATCGTATTTCCAGCAGCCAAGCTGGAGTTAGCCCACTGACAGAATGAACACACAAGTCCAAGGGAGTGAAGGACAGGATAGTGGTGAACACAGGGAAAAGCCTCATGACTGGCTAAGAAAATCATAAAACCAGGGTGCCCACAAGGATCCTCAGAAATGATTGGTAGAAGTGAGAAACTTTAAAGAGGATCAAATCTGAACAAAATGAGTTGAATTATTATTTAAATACCCCTAGTGTAACAGAAGAGAGGGGAGAACATCCATGTACAGACGCAGATGGATGGAAATGGGATGGTGAGAGTCTGCAGGAGTTCTCTTCTGCTTGCTTCTGGTCCTCGTTTGAGAGGGAATTGAGGGGCTAAAGGAATGGGAACAGAGAAGGATAAAATAGTCATTTGGGGTAGAAGAGGAATGAATAGGTAAAGATATTATAGTCTGATTCCTGGGTAGCACTAATGACCCACTTGAGATTGGTGATCATGAATGAAAACTGAACTTACCAACAGGTTTCAAGTCTCTTTCCACCAACCTTAAACTCCTCTGTACAGGAGTGTACATCATCCTGCTGATGGGGAGTGGAAGTAGAGGAAAGGGGTGGTTCCAAGAAGTAGGCATTCCTCAGGAACTTCTCTTCACACCTAAGATTCCAAAGAAGGGAGTACCATTTACAGGTATTGATTCCGTGCCTCAGAGATAACCATTGCAGTCCTTTTGGTTGGTTCAACATGATTGTTAGTCCGACAGCCCTTACATCTGAGTTCTGGGTAAAAGACAGGAGAAAGGCAAAAGGAGAAATGCTTGTCCTTCAATAAAAGAAAAAGGAAGTAATTAATGGAAAGGAAAACAATTCATGAGAGTCTCTAGATGAAGTAAGTGGACTGAAGGGAATGTGAGGTCAGCCTTGGAAAACGCCTTTCTAACAGCATGAATTAGAAAAGTTTTACCAAGGACAGGAAAGTCTCTCCTAGGGGGTCCTACTATCTGCCTCTAAGAGATACGGGAAAGAGAACAATGACACAGAGCTAATGGTCTCCAGCAATAGAAGGTTGTTGTGATTTTCAGGAAGGATGGAGCTAAATTATTTTTTCTAAATCTGTAAAGAATGACAGTGGAATTTTGACAGGAATTGCATTAATTCTGTAGGTCGCCTTAGGTAAAATGGACATTTTAACAATATTGACTCTGCCAATCCATGAGCAGGGTAGGGATTTCCAACTGTGCACATCGTCTGTGGAGAGGAGACAATAGTGGGAAGCATCTTGAACTCCCTCGAGCTCTGTGCTAGGGGACTGCACTGAGCGGGGGGAGGGACTGGTCTGAGCTACCGCTCCAGGGAGTTAGGAGACAGGCCCCTCGCCTCTGGCGGTCATCGGGACCAGAACAATGGAGGTGAACACTGAAAAGGGGACTCTACCCTGGAAACCACTGTAGGCGATTAGTCCGGCTCAGGGCGGGTCAGAAAGTGCAAGACCTCCTGCCAGACGAGAATGAGATTGCGAGAGGGTACACACAAGTGACAATGGGTGTCCTGTTGACTCAGGTCCCCAATCTGGCATCCACCAACTCCTGAATAGTGGCCTCTAGCACTAGCGCTCTGCCGCTGGGCGGCTACCATTTTTGGGTTCCATAACTTAGATGCCGTGGTGTGCTATGGTTTTGGGCAGCACCCTTCCTCCAGCCCAGGGACTCTCGCGACAGGCTCCGCTCTTCCAGGACCTATTGTGAACTAGCCTACCCGTTTCGATGGGCGAATTTTGAGTATTTCCCCAGTCGTGGGAGGCTAACACCTGCAGGATTCTCAGGTGCTGGGGCCTGGGCAGACTCGGGCATCACCCCTCCCCCTAGCACTGAGAATTTCCCACCAGTGGTAGGCTCCACGCCTGGAGGTAGGGAGAGGCAAGAAAAGCCACTTTACCTGTGCAAATGGCGTGAATCTGCACGGCCTTGGCACAGATCAATGGTTGACAGCCCAATGACTCAGCCTGTCAGACTGGCTTAGGATCCAGTAGGATCATAACTCTGGGGCCTGATCTCTGCATCCAGGCAGCTGCCAACAGTGGGGTTTGTGGTAAGGGAAGGAAAATCCTGGCCAGAGGCCACAGCAGGTACAAATGTTCTTGATTAGATGGATCGCTTTCGTAATACTTGAGTCAGGGCTATCAGTGTGCCTTATCACCCAAATAGAGTTCTTTTTACCCATTAGGTAGGTTTTCGCCCATCCTCTCCTCTCCCTTCCACACTGCTTGATTTCCACTAAGTTTTACTACCCTCTGCGCATATGTGTGGCCATCAGTTAGTTCCAATTTCCTAGAGAGTACATGTGGTATTTGTTTTTCCATTCTTGTGATACTTCACTTAGGCTTATGGGCTCCAGTTCCATCCAAATTGGTGCAAAGGCATTAATTCACCCTTTTTATGGCTGAGTAGTATTCCATGATATACATATACCACATTTTATTAATCCATATCTTTGCAATTGTAAATCGTGCTGCAATAAACATTCGAGTGCAGGTGTCTTTTTGATAAAATGGCTTTTTTTCCTTTGAGTAAACCAGTAGTGGAAATGCTGGAACAAATGGTAGGTCCACTTTTAGTTCTTTGAGGAATCTCCATATTGTTTTCCATAGAGGTGGTACTAATTTGAAGTCCCACCAACAGTGTATAAATGTTCCTTTTTCTTTACACCCACACCAGCATATATCAGTTTTGGACTTTTTAATAAAAGCCATTTTAAGTAGAATAAGATGATATCTCGTTGTGGTTTTAATTTGCATTTCCCTGATGATTAGTGAGGTTCAGCATTTTTTATATGTTTATTGGCCATTAGTATATCCTCTTTTGAAAAGCTTCTGTTCATGTCTTTTGCCAACTTTTTAATCAGGTTGTTTGTTTTTTTTCTTGCTGATTTCCTTGAGTTCTTTGTATATTTTGGTTATTAGCTCTTTATTGGATGTATAGCTTGCAAATATATTCTCCCATTCTGTAGGTTTTCTATTTGTTCTGTTGATTTTTCCTTAGCTGTGCAGAAGCTTTGTAATATAATCAAGTAGCATTTATTTATTTTTGTTGTTGCTGTATTTGCCACTGGGGTCTCATTCAAAAATTCTTTGCCTAGGCCAATATCTAGAAGAGGTTTTCCTACATTTACTTCTAGAATTCTCATGATTCCTGCCCTACATTTAACTCTTTTATCCATCTTGAATTAAATTTTGTGAGTGGTGAAAGATATGGATCCTCTTTCATTTGTCTGCATGTGGCTATACAATTTTCCCAGCACCATTTATCTAATAGGGCTTATTTTCCCCAGTGTATATTGTTGTCTACTTTGTCAAAGATCATCTGGCTGTATGTGGATGGTTTTGTAGCTGGGTTCTCTGTTCTGGTCCATTGGTCTATGTCTCTATTTTTGTGCCAATACCATGCTGGTTTTGGTTACTATAGCCTTGTAGTATAGTTTGAAGTCTAGTAACATGATGCCTCCAAATTTGTTCCTTTTGTTTAAGATTGCTTTGGCTATTTGGGCCCTTTTCTGGTTCCAAATGAAGTGTAGAATTATTTTTTCTAGATCTGAAAAAATTGACATTTGTGTTTTGATGGGGATTACATTGAATGTGTAAATTACTTTGGGTAGTATGGACAGTTTAACAGTGTTCATTCTACCAATCCATGAGCATGATACATTTTTCCATTTTTTGTGTAATCTGTTATTTCTTTCCTCAGTGTTTTATACTTCTCTTTGTAGAGATCTTTCACCTCCTTTGATGAATATATTCCTAAGTATTTTATTTTCTTTGTAGCTATTGTGAAAATTATCGAGGCTTTTATTTGATTCTCAGCTTGACTGCTGTTGTATAAGAATGCTACTGATTCGTGTACATTGATTTTGTAAGCTGAGACTTTATTGAATTTATTTGTCAATTCCAGGAGTTTCCTGGTGGAGTCTTTGGGGTTTTCTAGCTATAAGATCAGTGTGCCCCCTTGTCTTGTCCCAGTTCTTGTTGGGAATGCTTTCAACTTTTCCCATATCAGTATGATGTTGGCTGTGGGTTTGTCATTTATGGCTGTTATAATATTGAGATATGTTCTTTCTATGCCTAATTTTTTGAGGGGTTTTATCATGAAATGGTGCTGAATTTTGTCAAATGCTTTTTCTGCATCTATCGAGATGATCGTATAGTCTTTGTTTTTCTTCTGCTTATGTTGTGGATCACATTTGTTGATTTATGTATGTTGAACCATCCTTGCATCCCTGAGATGAAGCTCACTGAGTCATGGTAGATTGTTAAACTGTCCATACTACCCAAAGTGATTTACATATTCAATGCAATCTCCATCAAAATACCAATGTCATTTTTTTCGGATCTAGAAAAAAATAATTCTACACTTCATGTGAAACCAAATAGAGCTAGCCAAAGCAACCAGCAAAGGTTTCCAAAGCAAAAGGAACAAATCTAGAGGCATCACTTTACCAGACTTACACTATACTACAAGGCTATAGTAACCAGAAACAGCATGATATTGGCACAAAAATAGAGACATAGACCAATGGAATAGAACAGAAATCCTAGATGTAGAACCATCCAAATATTGCCATCTGATCTTTGACAAAATAGACAGCAATATACACTGGGGAAAAGAATCCCCATTCAATAAATGGTGCTGGGAAAATTGGATACCCACATATAGAAGATTGAATCAGGATCCATATCTTTCACCACTCACAAAAATTAGTTCAACATGGATAACATACTTATATCTAAGACATGAAACCATAAGAATTCTAGAAGAAAATGTTGGAAAAACTCTTCCAGATATCTGTCTAGGCAAATAATTTATGAAAAAGACCCCAAGGGCAATCATAGCAACAACAAAAATAAATAAATGTGATGTGATTAAATTAAAAATCTTTTGCACAGCCAAGGAAACAATCAACAGAGCAAATAGACAGCCTACATAATGGGAGAAAATATTCACATTCTATATAGCCAATAAAGGGCTAATAACAGAATCTACAAAGAACTCAAGCAAATCATCAAGAAACCATCAAACAATCCCATTAAAAAGTAGGCAAAAGACATGAACAGAAACTTTCAAAAGGAGACAGACTAATGACCAATAAACATATGAAAAAATGCTCAACATGACTAATCATCAGAGAAATGCAAATCAAAACAACAATGAGATATTGCCTAACCCCAGTGAGAATGGCTTTTATCAAAAAGTCCGAAAACTACAGATGCTGGCATGAATGCAGAGAGAAAGGAACACTTATGCATTGTTGGTGGGGCTGCAAACTAGCACAACCTCTATGGAAAATAGTGTGGAGATTCCTCAAATAACTGAAAGGAGACCAATCATTTGGTCCAGTAATCCCCCTACTGGGTATTTACCCAAAGGAAAAAAAGGCACTTGAACTAGAATGTTTATTGTAGCACAATTACAATCACAAAGATGTGGCATCAACCCAAGTGCCCATCAATTCATGAGTGGATTAATAAAATGTGGTATATGTATACCATGCAGTACTACTCAGCCATTAAAAAAAGGAATTAATACCTTTTGTAACAATCGGAATGGAACTGGAGACTATTCTCCTAAGTAAAGTATCAACAGAATGGAAGAACAAACACTGCATATACTCACTATTAAATTGTAACTAACCATCAGCACTCATGTGCACAGATGGAAGTAAAACTCTATGGAAATCATGCAGGTGGAGGGGGATGGGTGAAATCATATCTCCTGGGTACGATGTACACTATCTGGGTGAGGGGCACACTTACAGCTTTGACTTAAGCAGTACAAAAGCAATCCATGTAACCAAATATTTGTGCCCCCATAATATTATAAAATAAAAAAATAAAAAATAAATAAATTTTATGAAACAAAGAGTATGTAAAGACAAACCATAGACTGGGAAAAATATTTGCAAACCACATATCTGACAAAGTTATGTCAGAACTTTGAGTCTCAGAAACATTATACAAAGTGAAAGAAGTTAAACCCAAAAGACTACACAATACATAATTCAGTTTATATAGAATTCTACAAAAGCAAAACTTCGGTGATAGAAAGCAGATAAATGGTTTCCTGCATTGGGATAATGGGAAGAGATCCACTGCAGAAGGGCACGAGAAATCTTTCTAGGATGCAACTGCTCTATATGATCATGGAGGTAGTTTTTACATGACTACATATGTTACAGGCTGGATTGTGTTCCCCTAAAATGTATATGTTGAAGTCCTAACCCCCAGTACCTCAAAATGTGACCACCTTTGGGGATAGGGTCTTTAAAGAGGTGACCAAGGCTATTCGGAGGAACTAAGGTAACCAAGTTAAATGAGATCATTAGAGCGGACTAATCCAAAATGACTGATGTCCATGTAAGAAGAAGAAATTTGGACATAGACATGGAAAGAGACAAAACAAGGCAAGAATAGTAGAACAGATCCTTCCCACAAAGCCCTCAGAAGGAACTGACCTGCCAAAGTTTGCTTTTAAATTTCTAACTACCAGAACTATGAGACAGTAAATTTCTGTTGTTTAAGCCACCCAGTCTATGATACTATATTACGGTAGCCCTAGTAAACTAATGCAGTATACAATAACTAAAATTCATTAAAGTGTACATTTAAGGTTGGCAAATTTTACTGTATGTAAATTATACCAATAAAGCTGAAGAAAGGGGGGACAAAACAGACCCACTATCATTAAAAAATAATAATAATCACATCTGTATTCCTGAAAGCTTTATTATTATTATTCTTTTATTGGACTCAACTTCTCACATCCAACTGCCTTGAAAGCATTGACTGCTGTTTTTCTACCTCTTGGGGAGGAAATAAATGTTATGAAGAAATACGCTGATGAACAAGGTAAGTGCTTGAAGAGCTTGGCTGTGAGTGCCTAAGATCCTTCTGTCCTGCAGGTTCTAAGTACTACCAAATTTAACAAACCAAATTAGTGATTCATCTAAGGGAACTTATACACATTTATCTTATCATGACAGCTAAGGTAGTTTACTTTCTAAAATGGAAAAAATAAGGTTATATAATGAGCACTTTCTTTAGAATACGCCTTTTCAAAGCCCTAAACTAAAAAACAAGGCATTTTTCCAATACATGTTAGGCAATGCCAGTTTAAATTAAATTGTCCTTTGACACTACCTTTCTTTGAAAAAACAAAACAAAACAAACAAAAATCTCCACATCAATTCCTAATAGATAGCTTTTCTGAGAGAGGCAAAACATTATACCAGGAATGTTCTCGGGGGGTTTCTCAATACAGCATATAAAATGCACGTAACAAAATAGTAACAGAGCAACTGCTCTATAAGGGTTTGTGGTTTTATTTGCTTTTCTTAGAAATTTACTTATGATTGTGGTCTTTCTTTTAGGAAGTAAAATTCATGTCATTTTTATTTCATGGTGGACAGAGGAGCTAGAAAACAGATAACTGATTTGGGAAAATATTCCCTAGCATATTTCCTACATTTAAATAATGAGATGACACAATTTTGCAGGTATTGTGTGATCTCTGGGGCTAGGAGTTCAGATTAGGGTAAACATACACAATTGTCCTTGTCAGCTCAGGAAGATGCAAAAATTATTTTTGCAGGCAGAGTGGAGGATGATAGTAACCAGGTGGTTTTACTTGGTTTTATTCTCTTATTCTTTTGAAAGGACAAAAATCTTCCAGGGCATCTACGACATCCAGCTCCTCTCAAATCCAAGAAAACAAATCACTGCAGCCATCAGGAAAGGGGATAATATTTTGTGTAAGTCATGATGAGAGAGTTCTTAAACAGACGCCTATAGCACTACTATAGATATTGATGAAGAATGACCAAGAAACTTGGAAAAATCTAAAAACCTTGCTCTGAAAAGAACAGAATCCGAGGCCAGGGCAGCTAACATTGGCCTGTAAGGTCAGTAGGTTAGAGGGAAAAAGAAGGACCATGCAGAAAGGTGAGAGAAAGGCCTGGAAGCAACATGCTCCAAGTCGGGATTTTTAAAACTCGATTAATGGATCCATTTTGTAGCAGAAAGTACCCAGGCATCTAGCACTATTCATAATCAGAAGCGACAAATGTTTTTCTCTCCTCATCAGTTTATTTTCTGCTTACACTTCATGGGGAATGAATGAATAATTTCTTTTTTGGGTAAGACATGATCTTGAGAAAACTTGCCATGTGCCATCCAGGTTGTGGGAGTAAATTTTAGACATGGTAGGTGGATAAGAACCTCAGAGCCACCCTGACATTTGAGAATGATGCATAGATCTTAGAAGACCAAAAGCCAACTCTCATCCTACGTACCAGTGTTTGGACAGCAAACCATTGTATGCCTTTCGCATCACCTATAGCTCAAAAAATTTATCATCTTCACCTGAGATGAGAATTAATAATAACCTTAGCAAAATTTCTCTTTGGAGAAGCTTATTATCATACCAGTGAGTCCTAAAAATATCTAAATGAATTGCCAGGTTTAGTGGAAATTTTCTAAGACTTACTACACAGAAAATATTGTCATAGTAAATGTATTTAATTTGTCTCAGTGACAACTTCTGGCTATTGCTCTTATATAGAGGTGCTTGTGCAATAATTTTGGAAGGCTTCAGAACATCAAAAAAGTTTGAAAATTTTGCTTTTTATTATTTGTGTCTTTATTAAAGAAAATTATAAAATCTGCTTTATAAGATTGTTTTTATTCTGATCTTTAGGTTATAATGCTATTAGAATATGGGGGGGGGAAGTGAAATAATGAATGAGGAAGAGAAGAACAAATTTTGGTGAGTAAAGTATAGAAGAGTTGTCTCGCATTTTCACACACATGATGAAAGTTTTCCTTTTTTCTTATTCTGACTCTTTTTAAATATGAAATTTTAAAAAAATATTTTATTTCTTTTCTGAATTAACCTACTGAAGATAAAATTTGTTTCTTTTAAAAAGTGGAGAAATACAAATTAACCTTTCGGTGGTTTGGAACAATTGAGTTACCATTTGGAAAACTAAATTATATGCGTGCCTGACCAAAAAAAAAAAAAAAAAAAAATTGCCTCCTGACCTGAGAAGAAAGATCTGTAAAGTTTGGATATGCCTAAAATACCAAATATGGTGACAAGCGGGTTTCATGTCAGGAAAAGGCATGTGGAAGCACCGTTATCCAAGGCTGCAAATGCAAATTTAAAAGTGCAGAAATAAAATCCACTCAGAATATTTTTTCTCCATTCAAAGTAGACAGCAGATAACATTAAACAATAGTTATTATAATGCCTTCTGTTCTCCCTGACAGTGAATACCAAATAAAACTAACCAGAGGAAAAAATTAGAAAAGTTTTAACAAAGAAAAGATGTAATAGCATATGTTGCAATAATATTTGGTTTTCACAAGCAGATGTTGTATTTATTTCTTAGGTGTGGCCATAAATTGGGTGCCTTAAACAACAAAAAATTATTGTCTAACATTCTGGAGACTACAAGTCCAAGATCAGTGTGTTGGCAGGGTTATTTCCTTCTGCAGGCTGTGAGACAATCCCCTCCATGCCTCCCTCCTGGCTTATGGTGTTTTGCTCCCAATCTTCAACATTCTTTAGCTTGTATATGCATCACCCCTATCCCTGCCTTTATCTTTATATGGGGCTTTCCCTGTGTCTTTGCCTGTCTCTGTGTCCAAAATTTTCCAGAAGGACATCGGTCATAATGGACTAAGACTCATCCTAATTATCTCATCTTAACTTGATTGTCTCTGCAAAGGCCCTGTTTCCAAATAAGGTCACATTCACAGGTACCAGGGGCTAGGACTTCAACACTTTTAGCACTGCCATCCCCAGCCCCTGGGCCACAGACCGGTAGTGGTCTGTGGCCTCTTGGGAACCAGGCTGCACAGCAGGAGGTGAGGGGTGGGCCAGCAAGCAAAGCTTCATCTGTATTTACAGCCACAGTCCCCATTGCTGGCATCACTGCATAAGCTCCACCTCCTGTCAGATCAGCGATAGCATTAGTTCTTACAGGAGCACGAACCTTACTGTAAACTGCGCATGCGAAGGATCTAGATTGCGTGCTACTTATGAGAATCTAATGTCTGAGGATCTGAGATGGAGCTGAGGTGGTGACGCTAGCACTGGGGAGCAGCTGCAAATATAGATTATCATTAACAGAGAGGTTTGACTGCATAATAAATGTAATGCTCTTGAATCACCCTGAAACCATCCCTCCCCCGGTCATGGAATAATTGTCTTCCATGAGACTGCTCCCTGGTGTCAAAAAGGTTGGGGACCACTGTTGATTGGATATAATTCAACTCATAACATTGTTGTTTATTTATAATGAAACACTCACTCTGAGGGCTAAACAATTTTCTAATTAGATTAAAAGATGGCTATCTTTCAGCAGACCTCACATGGTCAGGAAAAGAGCCCTGAGTGATAAGAAGGTTTGACAATAAAAAACTCCCTCAACATTTGGATGTTGAGGCATGTGCATGTTTCTCTGGATTAATTTATGGATGTTCAAGTTAATGGTTTTTCTCTTCAGGCAGCGGCATCAAAGAGGATGTTAACTCTTAGAAACCACAAGTCCCAGCACAGTCAGCAGGCAGCTTATGTAGCCAATTGTGTTCCGCAGAGCACATTCACGGGTCTGATTCACCCAGACCTGCTGAATCAGAAACTCTGGGGATGAGGTCAGGCAATCTGTGTTTTAACAAGCCATCCAGGGAATTCTGAAGCTTGAGGACCACTGGTCTCCACTAAAGTAAAATATTGCCAGCCAAAACAATTTAAAGAAAAACTATCAGACACTTTCATAGTCAGTGTTCAGAGTTTGCTTTTGAACTATGTGTCTGGTATTAAAGGCCACACCTGCTGTCCTGAAATGTTATGTGTTAATAAAATTTTAGAATGCTTTTTGTTTTAAAAAGCTATACACGTCATGTTTTAGTGTTGCATGTTCAAAATTACTCTGAGGAGAAGAGAATTATTTCCTAAAATGTAGCCATTGCTGAAAAAATTTTAGACACAGCAGCAGTTTTGTTCATCTCATTCAGATTACAAAAACCTTCTCCTAGGAAGTCTGAGAGTTTGATTTGCTTTGAGTGTCTTGCTTTAAAGAGTTTTTTAGGTACAAATGCCATCCTAGACCTGCTGAATCAGAATCTTTGTTGCTAGGGTCTCGAGCATGTATTTTCAAAAACACGCACAGATGATTCTACTAGAGTCAACTAGACACCCTTGTTATGAACTATATAACCAACTGTAGTCTGTTACATAAATTCTATCCTTGCCACCCTCTGAGGAGTGATTATTTTTAATATGAAAACCATCTGGCTGACTAAAGTCACTTGAGAGAGTACTTAACCATCTTTAAATAAATAACTCTCTTTTGTTACCCTTCTGGAGAATACTGCATGGAGGAAAAGGCAGACCCAGCTGAATTCAACAGGAAGCAGACTAATCTAGAGGAAAAGATGCAGTATCCAAAGGGTTTAGCCACGTTTTACAGTAATAGCTCCCATTTATTAAGCATCTAACATACGACAGAGTTTGATTTGCATTTTTTAATGTAAATCTAGTACTTTCAATAATTCTAAAAGATAGTTACTGTCAGCTCCATTTTATATACTAGGAAACTGAGACACTGAAAATAAAAGTGATTTAACCAAGCCTGCAAAGCTAGTAAGTGGAAGAACTGAATTTGAAGTCATATCTCTCTTGAGTTCTTCCACTCTTTCTGCACTGCTGTCACTCAAGGGAGTGTCAGGCATCCAGGCTTTGTTCCAACAAAAAAAGGCTGACAAAACATAACAACAGGAATTCAGAGGCAAGCGTGCATCTGGGATTAGTGACATAAGCCAGAAGGTCACATAAATTGGATGCAACTAAAACACCCCTCAATAGAAGAATGGTTTCAAAAAGAGATTATTTTTAAAAGTTAACACGCTGAAATTTTTACTATGTGCTAAACTCTATTCCAAACACATTACCTATTTGAATTTATTTAATCCTTGCACCAAACCTATGAGGTAAACATTATTCTTTCAGTTTTACAGAGAAGTTAAGTAATTTGCCCAAGGTCACTGGAGTTTTCTTTGACAGTCTGTCTCAGAGAATTCACTCTTAATCATTAAGGAAACTACTATGTATTATTATGATGATATTACCACATACTCAATAAAATAATAAACATGTATATGTTTATTACTACACCATTATATACTGATCAAATATTTATGACAAATATGATATACCAAGTCAAAAATATCGAATAGTTAATTTTTTCAGTTGTATGATATAATAAGTATAAAAAGTGTAACATATACTTTATGAGTTATGTTTAAAGGGCAGGGTTTTTTTAAAAGAGCTATGGCAGCTTTTGCTGTGTAACAAATTGATTAAAATTTAGTGGCTTAAAACAACAAATATGTATCATCTCATAGTTCCTGTGGGTCCAGAGTCTTGACATGGTTCAGGCTGCAAACAGATTGTTGGCTGGGGCTGTAGTCTCAAGCTAAGAGGAGGATGTGCTTTCAAGCTCACAACATGGCAGCTTGCTTTCCCTGAGGCAAACGGTCCAGAGACAAAGTCAGAGAGGAAAGGAGAGAGGAAAGCCACAGTTTTTCGTAACCTAATTTCCTAAATGACATCCCATCATTGTATCCATATTCTGTATCTCAGAAGAGAGTCCTATTCTTATTTGGGGGCATATTTCCCAAAGTAAAATATTTTAAGCAAAGCATTTAAAGACTTTCAAAGCTCTTAAAAACTGATACAGTCACTCTCCAGATCCCAGGGTTCCCCATCTACAGGTTCTGCATCTCCAGATTCTGCATCTGAGAATCGAACCAACAGTGGATCAAATATTTTTTTAAAAAGCTAATAAAAATAACAATATAGCAATAAAACATGATGCAAATAAAAAATACAGTATAACAACTATTTACATAGCATTTACATTGTATTACTTAATATAAGTAATCTGGAGATAATTTGAAGCAGCAGTCCCCAACCTTTTTGGCACCAGGGATTGGTTTCATGGAAGACAATTATGCCACAGATGGAGACACAGGGATGGGTTTGGGATGATTCAAGTGCGTTACATTTATTGTGCAGTCAGACCTCTCTGCTAATGATAATTGATATTTGCAGCTACTCCCCAGTGCTAGCATCACCACCTCAGCTCTACCTCAGATCATCAGGCATTAAATTCTCATAAGGAACATGCAACCTAGATCCCTGGCATCTGCAGTTAACAGTAGGGTTCATGTCTTGTGGGAATCTAATGCCCCCGCTGATCTGACAGGAGGCAGAGCTCAGGTGGTGATGTGAGTGAGGGTGAGTAGCTGTAAATACATCTTCGCTTGCTCACCTGCTGCTCACCTCCTGCTGTGCAGCCTGGTTCCCAACGGGCCACAGACTGGTACTGGTCCATAGCCTGGGGTTTGGGGACCACATATTTAAAGTATACGGGAAGATGTGTATTTAGATTATGTGCAAATATGTCATTTTACATAAGAAAGTTGAGCATCCATGGATTTTGGTATCCGTGGGGGTTCTGGAACCAATTGACCACAGACATAACAATGTATGATTTAAAGCATTCTATAGTTAAAAAAACACCTCACATAGATCACCTAACTTGGTGTTTCAGAGTCTTTTCTCACTCCAAGTCTATCAGGCTATCTTTTTTGTAAATGTCATGATGCTTCTCTTATTTCTTATTATAGAAACACATACAAAAAAGGAAAATATAAGATTTGAGATTGGCCACAGCACTGAGACCAGAACCTATTATATTATAATGGAAGAAATAAATCAAAGATGAAAGGAGGTTTAATGGAGTAGGTGGGAAAGGGAACCAGTTTGAGAGTATAGACATATTGGTGAACTCTTATCAGCCTGGTGGATAGTTTCTTGAAAATATAGAACTGAAGGCCAGGTGAGAGGTTAGGACTGAAAAGCTTTTTCTCACCTTTTATTTTTTATCATAAAAGTAACATGCATTCATTGCAAAATAATCAGAATATTTTTAAAAACATAAAGAACATAAAAGTCTTACAGTCACACAAACTAGAGATATATGCTATTAATATTTTCTAAGGCTCTTCATAGAAATACTTATTTTCTTATGCCAAAAAAATTGGTACGCAAAGACTGTGACTCTGTCTTCTATGGGGTGTCACATGATTCATGTTAGTGGTAGATGTGGGTGGGTAAATCTTTTTAATTGCAGAGACTGGTGAGGGTAGGAGTAGGGAAAGATGAAAATGTCTCTGCCCCTGACAATTCTTCCGTGCCACGAGCACAGAATTCTTCTGAGCACATTGCTCACCAGAGCACTTTAGAGTTTTTGCATGGGCAAAGGAAGTTCCTGGAGCTGAGAAGAGACCAGCAAGTTAAATGGATTCATATCATAAAGTAAGAGTAATTGAGATTGATCAGGGAGCCAAAGAAAAGAGTTCTCCAAAATGCAGGAGGGGAGTTTTTAGAGATCAAGGAAAGGCCGAAGGACTTTCAAAGGCATGTATATCTAACATTCTTCTTTTTCTTTATTTCTGTGATATCCTGTTTCTCCTGATTTTCAGTAGAAGATGTGTGTAATTATATATGTGTGACTGAAAGGGGCTTTTTTCCACCTCTCGGTGACCTGGTATAGGGATACAATGAATAACTCAAAAAACCAAGGTTTTATGATTTAAATAAAATAGCCAAGACTACAAAGCTAATAGCTTGAAGAACCAGATCCAAAGGCAAGAAATCTCTCCCGCAAAGACTCTTTTTTAGCAACTATATTGTTTTTCCTAATTCTATATTACTACTCAATAAGTAGGGGATTATTCTTTAAATACAATTTTGTGTCCTGGATTTTCATTTTATAATATATTCTGGATATGTTAAAATGACAATAAATGTGAACATGTATTGCTGATTCTGAAGCCCAACTGTAAACTATAATCATCTGGGGAGTTTCTAAAAAATATGATGCCCAAGCCCCATCTACAAATTCTCATTTAATTGATTTGAGCTGTCACTGATCCACACGGAGATTTAAATTTGGATAAGTTCAAATGCAACATTCCGAGGAGGAAAAACTACAAAGAGCAGATCTTACAGCAAAGAGTTTGGAAATATCCACAGTGAAGAAGAGGTCAAAGAAATGGAAAATAAAATAACCAAAAAGAAGAAAAAATGTATTACATGAATGACTGGATGAAAGATTTTCAAGAAGGATCAGAAAGTCAATAATGTCAAGAGTTGTCGGGGGTTTACACAAATGAAGATAAAATAAATCCACTGGATTCAGCAAAAAAAAAAAAAAGAGACTATAGATAACCTTAGAATAAGTGCAATATGAGGAATGGGCTGACTGACATGCAAGCTGGGACTAGGTGGGATCTAGACTGCAAGAGGTTAAGTATGGAGACAAATGAATAAGTAATGGAGGTAATAAAAAAGCGAGTATTTGATAAGAAGCAGGGTATCTAACATGGCAGCCTCAAAATAACTTCCTACAAATTAATTAG
>RJWJ010021432.1:0-27933 GCA_004363605.1 Indri indri
GCTTAGCTGGGAACTAGATAAACACACACACACACATATATATATGACAGATATATATGTATATACATATATAGATGATGAAGGATACCAACCTTCAAAGTGCCTTAGATGAATTAACTAATTTCATTTCCCCAATAATACCATGAAGTAGATATTATTATTTTCCATATTTTGTCAATGAGGAAATTGAGGCACAAAGTTTAAATAACTTGCCTGAATCATGGAGATAGTTAAGAGGCAGAGCCAAGATTCAAACCGAAGAATCTGCCTTTAACACTCTATTATAATACCATCCATGCCCTTAAATAAATTCATACTCTAGTCAAGGGAGACAGACCACTAAGAAAAACTGCAACACAGTATGGTGATCATCATTATGAGACATAGGAAAGTTACTGGAAGCATAAAGGAATGACACCTAAGCTATTCTGGGAATACAGGAGGGCCTCTTGAAGTTGAGTTTGCAACATGAAGATGGGGAAAAGGCAGAGATGAGCACATCAGGCAGGGAGAACTCCATGTTCAAAGAAGGTATATGATGCGAGAAGCATTTAATTTTGAGGAATTGCATTTCATTTGATTTTTCTTTACACGTGGATTCTTCAGAGTGACAGGATATGAAATGAGGGGGATTGGCAGTAGCCAGATCATATAAAACATGAAAATCATGCTTAAAATGCTGACAGTTTTCTGAAAGTGATGAAATGCCACTGACAGGTTTTAAACTGGGTAAAGACGTGACCGGGCTTTCATTTTATAAAAGCCACTCTGGAAGCAACCCAGAGGACAGAACAAACAGACCGCAGGTAGGGTGAATGGGTGATCCAGGGAAGAGATGAGAGGGCCACAACTGAGGGATCTGCACTTGGAATGGAGGGGTGGGCCTGGCATGACCTTTCCCACAGAAGTGGTATTTGATTGTATGTGGGGAAAGATTAAAGAGAGGAATAGGAGCTAAGGATGACTTTCATGCTGCAGACTGGGGTGGAAAGTGATCCTAGTTCCCCAAATGAGGGATTGAGTAGGGAAAGCAGGTTTGTGGATGAAGATGAAAAACTCAGTTTCTGAAATGTAGAGTCACAGTAGGTGACAGAGGGGAAGATTAAAAGGCAGGAGGACAGGTCAGGGAATATAGATTTGAGAGCCCTGGGTGTGTGAAGAATGGTAAATGAGATCATCTTGGGGGAGCAAGAAGAGAAGTCAGACAACAGCTTCCCCAGAACACATGGATATTTAAGGGATGAAGGCAGGGAGAGAAAGCAGCAAAGGAGTCAGAGAGAGCTGCCAGAGAAGTTTTTGTGCAGTTTTGTTAAGTCCCTCCAAATTCATAAAGGGCTGACCGGTCTCCTGTTTACTTAAAAGATGTCTAAATTCCATAAAGTCCTGGTGGGGAAGTGTGTTAGAAAAGAAGAGCTGGAGGTGATGAATTTGGCTTTCTTGCTTTCTTTTGTTTTCTAGATGGCAAAGAAAAGGCCATTCTCAAAGGATAAACAAAAGGGTCCACAATGTGACTTGCAGTGGTTTTGCTGGGCTGGCCATCAGTGAGAGAAGAGCTGAAAACATAAAAATAAATAATGGGCTTTCCTGCAATGATATGACAACTTGGGACAGGAATCTGGCTACTTTTTCTTCTTAGATTTCATGTTTCCAAAATATCTTTTCTTTGATCACTTTTCAATTTAGATTTTGTTGTTGGAATCATAGAATCACATGATGTGGCCACTTCCACCCACTTCTACCCAAGAGAAATGAAAATAAATATATGTCTATACAAATGTTCAGAAAATGAATGTTCATAGTAGTGTTATTCTCAATAGCCAAAAACTGGAAACAATCCAAAAGTCCATTAACTAGTGAATGGATAAGCAAAATGTGATATGGCCACACAATGGAATACTTTTCAGTAATAAATATGAGCAAACTGTTTGATATATGCTGCAGCATGGATGAATCTCAAAAAATTATGTTAAGAGAAAGAAGCCAGACAAAAAGAGTATGTATTGTGTTATTTGATTTACATAAAATTTTTAGAAAAGGCAAATTTATAAAGACAGAAATCAAAGCGATGGTTGTCTTGGCCTAGAGATGGGAGCAAGAATGTATTGCAAATGGATTGAGAAAACTTTTTAACGTGATGAAAATGTTCTAACATTCTATAAATTTACTAAAAAAAAATCAGTGACATGTATACTTACAGTGAGTGAATTTTATGATGTGTAAATTATGCCACAATTAAGTTTTATATACCATAAAAATCATAGAATCTTATTTTACGGCTGAAAGAGATCATCTGTCCAACTCTTCTTTTGTGTCAGATTCTTTCAGTTTTTTCCCCGTCCTATTTCTAGTTATCCTTCTTACTTCATTGACAAGCTTCTACACATGATGACCTTTATTTAACCTTGCTAGGAGTCAGAATATATCATAGACACAGACAAGTTGAAACCTTGTAGTTATCTTTCCAAATGTCTAAATAGATTTGGTTGAATTTCATCTTCAGTACTGCATACAGGATATTTAAAATCACCAACATCAATTTTTGAAGGTTGAGGCAAAACCCATTTGGGAGAAAGTTTATGCTTCTTGTTGATTTTCTTACTTCCTTTGCTTGTGTAAATCCAAAAATTGCTGACTGATTAGTAAACTTTAAAAATTCTTACACTTTGATTTTGTTTCTGTATGGTTTCTCTTTCTAGAAAACTAAATCTCTTTCATTCTTGAAATGCAACACATTTCTTGTGAATCTTACAAATTATCAAAAGGAAGGCCCTTAAAAACCATATATATTGTCCCATATGCTTATTTACATAGGTGTCTCATAGCTTATTAATGATAAAGGCAGGACTAGAGGCCAGGTGTTGGTTTAAAATTCCTAAGTAGTTTATGATATTCTTCAAGGATTTCATTCCAGTTACCTACTACTTGCTTGTGAACTCTTCTCTCGGACTCAGACTTGTTTATTCATTTCCAACAAGAAATGTTTATTTGGATTATCCATGGACACCTCTCCTTCTACGGGTCAAAAATCGAAGTCATTATAAATTCTGTGCTGTGATGTTGGGTGTTTTTCTTGGCTGTGTAGCTTCCATTCCTGGTTTTCCATCTGTCTTAAAGATCCTACGAGCTAGATTCTTTTAATTAATTCCTTAGAAGTTTTTTCTTAGTAGGTTTCTGCTGTAGTTTGTGTGTGTCCCCTCTGAAACTCATGTTGAAATTTGATTTCTAATAGGGCAGTATTGGGAGGTGGGGCCTAGTGGGCAGTGTTTAAATTAAGGGGGTTCCATCCTCATGGGAGACTTGATGTTACTCTTTTGATAGTGAGTTCTCACTCTGAAGAATCTGGATTAGTTCTGGTGACAGTGGGTTGTTATAAAGCAAGGACACCGCTGGTGTTTTACCCCTTTTCATGTGGCCCCTTCCCCTTTGACCTTCCTCCATGTTATGACATAGTGCAAAAGCCCTCACCAGAAGCCAGTGCCATGCCCTTGAACTTCCCAGCCTGCAGAACTGTGAGCTAAATAAATCTCTTTTCTTTATAAGTTACCCAGTGTCTGTTACATCAACACAAAAGGGACCAAGGCAGTTTCTGTAACTATCAGTAACCCTAACTGATAGAGCTGTAGAAAACTTTCATCAAATGAAAGCTTACCTAGAATACAGAATGTGTAAAACCAATATGAATTTTTTTAAATGAGGAAATCCAAGGGTAGACAAGCTGATTAACTTGCTTCTGGACTTGTAGCCAGTTGGTGTGAGTTTTATGATGACTTGGAGGGGAAGGAGGTGCAGTGGTCTGGAGTAATGGAAGCTTCCCAGATCCATTGGGCCTTATCACTTTGGCTGTGACTGAGGCAGTTTTTGCCATATGGAAGTAGAAGAAAGAGATTAATTTTGCTTACATTTTGAGTTTTCCCAGGGAGGGCCCAGTAGCCTGTTATGTAGATGTTACTGGGGTACTCTGTTGGCTTTACATGTAGAACCCTCCCTTTGTGGAAGGCATAGTGGGGTCGAGGTGGGGAGGCATGGTCGGGGGCTGATGCTGTTTTTTGTAGTCAGCCTTCCCAACTAGGTCATACAAATAGAAAACATGCTCTCATTCTCCTAAAGATGAGGAAAAGCTCCAGGCTCCAGAATTTAATGAGACAATTTAGGTGCCAGGCCAGTCTCAGTTTTTGGAAGGGGGTACATATGGATTATGCCTTCTACACAACAGATTACTTAGAGTGTGTAACTGGTTGCATTCTACAGCACAGAGTAAGGGGATCTCTTTTTGCCAAATTGTCCAGAAGGGTTCACCCACAGTCGTGACAGGTGTTTTTATTTCACTTGCAGAATTCTTTGAAAAGCCCTTGGCATGAATAAGTTTTTGGCATGAAAATTTAACCCGAAGGGAGTTCCAACTTGCAGAAAGCCTTTTCTTTGGCTAATAAAATTACTCTACCTCTTTCATTACCAACCTCCTCCCTCTGCTTCCAGGAATTTCTTGAGAGGTTTCAAACTGGCTCACACCAACATCTGCACACTGAAAGCTTGATTCTGTACCTTTGAAGATTTTAGAGGCTGATATATATCCTCTCTTCCTGCTTCCACATTAAATCTGTGCCTTCATCTCAGATTTTGGATCCTCCCTGCCCTTGATCAGCCTGTAGCCACATTTCTGTAGAGTACAGACATTAATAAGGATTTGCTTATCATGCAAGCTTTGGTGAGTTCATTTTGAAGTGTTTTGTACAAGTCTCTTGCTCTCCTTTTGGCCACTGTTCCTTTCTTGATGAGTTACTTTCTTGGTTTCCAGCTTCCTTCCTCTCTTTTTCCTCTGCATCATTGCCATCCTCAGGATCATGAGAAGGAATTGTACTCACCTTGTTCTCCTTTTTCCATTATGATTTTCACAGTTCCACTAAATACAAGCACAAATGCAAGACAAGATCCTTCATAGAAATGTTCTTGGCCATGAGCAGCACAATTCTCTCATGCCTATTTACATCTGCTGGCAACTCACTGCTTGATCATGAAATGTCTCAGGCTAGAGGGTACTTTCTGTGGGCCATCCCCTGCCTCAAGGCAGACTTTCACTTAGTCCATCCCACACAGATTTTTTGCCAATGGGAATTTTATAACCTTCTCTGGGGTCTAACGATGTCTCTTAGGAAATTCTGCCTCTGTTTAAACATGTGTACAGATGACATGAACTGATAAGATGTTAGCTCCTTTTGTCTCTTTGTTTCAGAGCATAATTTGACACTGAGATAGACTGGAAATCTGGATTCATCTCCAGGTCAAATTGCAGATGTTGAATTGCTAAAATCTCCTCAGGTGTGCTTTGAGCAAACTCTGTTCTGAAACTTAATATCAAGATGACCTTAGGACTGGCCAGCCTACAGAGGTTTTTATGATGGGTATGCAAAGACTGGGATTTAACTTGTGGAACTTGGCCTCAGTGAATATCCTTAAAGACAGGATAAAATTTGAGTAATTTCTGGGGTGGAAAAAAATATCTTCCTTTCCTCAAAGTCACTTTGGTATTAGATTGTCATGAAAATCCCCTCCCCTCATATTCAGTGAAAGGAGAACAACTAGCCAATATTCTCCTTTTAATAGCTATCGATATGCATAGCTGATGGAATGAATTGTGAATATAACTGACATGTATCTCTTGTTGTTCATTAGCTGGAAAGCCATTGCTTGCAAGGCCAAATCTAGGAAAATTCCGAGGTGACAAAATATGTTTTTATTTTTTTAATCTCCTAATCGGGGCCCTTTCCTATCTTCATTAATATTCTCTACTGCTAATTTCCATACTTTATGTGTACCCAGCACTCTTACATGTCCTCCCTACTCTCCTTTTTGAAAACTTGCACTCAAGAAGAGATAAAAATTCATTCACTCTATTCAGTGCTACCAGGACTATTCACACCAAGGATGGCCAAATACAATCAATTATGAAACTTTCTGTGGAATTTCAATTCATAGTATGAGAGATATAGTTCTGTTCAGTGGATTCTACTCCATGGAAATTATACCACAGAGAAACCAGGGTCAGAATTTTTGACCTGAAACTAACCTAAGTATTTTGAATAGTTCCTATTAGATGACAAGACAAAACATTTGGTGTAAAGGTTGTCCTGGAAAAATCAAGACACGAGGTCATTACACACCGGTGAGATCACTCATCATATCTTCATAAATTCTGCTTTTACTGTATTCATTCAAAGTCTAAATCCGGCCTAACATGACCTTCTCATTTTTTTTTATTAGCTGTTAGTTAACAGCAGATCTAAGCTATTAATATCAACTCTGGAAATTGGTCCAATATAAGTTATGTTGATGCAAAAACTAACACATTATTAAAATTCTTAAAAGTCACTTTTACTTCAGTAATACTCATAATATAGGCCTTGTGTAAGTGGATTTCAGGATATGATTACTGAATTTATTTGAAAATCATTTCCAACAAATACAAAAACCACCAGTTCTCCGTAATTTTTTAAATGAGGCTGCCTTCCGACATGGAGGAGTAAAGCAGTATTCACTTCTAGCCTGGAACAAATTGTAGCTTTTCTTAAGTGTTTATATAAGTTACCATTTACGAGACTATTCTAGAGGAAACATGATAAAATAAGCCCGTTTGAAATGCAGGCCTTTCAAAACTCTAAATTTAAGACAAGGACCATTGATCTTAGTTTAAATAATTGGTATTTTTTCACACCTTCTGTTCCTCACAAACATTTAACCCCACTTTTGTTATAATTATGGACTACCTTTTTCTTCTCAAGGAGAAAAATCTGTATTCATGTCAAGGAGAGGTATACAAATGCTATGTTTCAAAAGACTACTTTAGTATATTATCCTTGAAGGTAGGGAATAAAAATCTTTAATGCATTTCACAATGCTTGGCCCAGGATAGATACCCAGAAAATATTGGTTTAATCAACAGAAGAAAAGACAAATGAATGACCAATCTGAATGATAGACTCAGATATTTTGCTTTGAAAAGGAGCACAAACTTATGGTTTAAAATGACATATACTTAAAAGTCCTTCAGGGAATATCTTCCAACTTTTTCTAAAATGGCTTAAAAAATAATGTAGTGAAAATAAAAAAACAATCCAAATGTAATTCTTGGAGACAACCTGCTGTAGAATTGCAAAGAAACTCCAAAGATCAATATTGCTAATGTCTGGATTGACAACAATACAACTATTCGCCTAGCCTAGTCATGTTTTGCCATTTCAAATCTCACCTATCTGAAATAATGGAAGGTATCTACCTCAATTACTAGTCTCATATTTAGACCCAGGGAGTGAATAGCTAGAAAACTAGACAAGTGACTCATCTACTCATGCTTTTGGAGAAGGCCAAAATAGTCTTCTTCTACTTACATTTTTTCTCCATATTCAAAAAAATACAAACTTATTAGGATGACAAATATCTCCAGAAGAAGTGAACTCTCCAGAAGACAGCCAGGAAACCTGTTGACCAACCAAAACTAAATTTATTAGACCTAATCCAATAAAACAGAATGCTACCTTGATCATCTTAGAAGTGTGTTAGAAGAGAGAGGCCACTGGAGGATATTTATAAGGGGTTAGCATCCAGGCTCAAGTGGCTTAAGGCTGGTCTTTCAAGGTGGGGAACATGTTAGGATTGAGCAAAGCTCACAATAGTTTAGAGTTGACAGACACAATGGAGTGAGGATCTTGAATGAGTCTTAACAAGAAAAATGTTTCCTAAGCAAGCTGTTTGCCTAGATGATTTTTTTTTTAATAAATTGGTTTGCAGGAATTTAACAAAGCAATCAAGTGAAATTATATATTTATTTACATCCTTATCTTCCTTTGATAATGTCCTATAATGAATAGTTAAGTCATGTTAACACAGGTGACCTAGCTTCTCCATTCTGATGTGAAACTCTGTGGACATAAGTGCTCTCAACTGTCACAGGTTAGGGAGCAGGGAGAGATTGGAGGGTGATCACTGCATCCTGGGGCATTTAAAGCAGAGGTGGATGGGGTGGAAATAGGAAGAGTCCTGGTTGCAGTGAATGCTGTGGATTGTAAATATTTACAATCTGTTGGGAAAATCAGACATCTTGGGGGTGGAATTTGAAGTTGATCTCACCTAAATTTAGCTGTACTACATGAAAGCCTGGAAGACACTGGGAATTGGATTAGGAATTGAACATGTTAACCTGCAATAAGCCTCACATGGAATTTAGACTGGCATCCAACTGAAGAATGGGCAGGACCAACGATCTGCTATTTGCCTATTCTTTTGGAAGTATCAGATGTTTATACTGATCTCCTTATCTGAAGATAAGTACATAAAACAACTTACATAGGGCCAATAGGAATACAACAGAACAGTGGGAAAAGAACACCATTTGTAGACTCGTGGAAGGGCATATTTCTTAAAATGATTTACTTTGGAAGTCAGAGAAGAGTTTTACATGCAATTTGGCATTCTTGGTAGGGTGCAGAATGACCTGACCACTATAAAAAAGTAGCAGAAAATTATAGGTATTAAAAAGCTCAAATAAGAGGAAAAGGGCATAAAATAAAGAGACAAGATAAGGTAGAGGGGATCAAGAAGAAAAATAATTAAAATTAATAGTCTAATAACAAATTCTTTCTACAGGCTGACCTTGTTGAAAAATAAATACTTTCAAGTTGTGTTGCAGGATTTGTGGCTTTAGGAGCAATTTTTGTTTTAAATATGTCATAGCAGAGATGGGAAGCTGCTGTTTCAAGCACTGGAACTAACAGTTTTTATAGTGCTGGTGGAAACAAGGATATTGCTTTGGGAAGGAAAATTGAGGATTCAAAAATTATGTTTCTTGGTTTGTGAATTACCACAATCACATAAAAAAAAACTTCATGATTCTTGACATTCATAAAAGCATTTAGAAGTTCAGATGGCTAAAAATAGGCTTTTATATTAAAATAATTTAATAGCAGTATAGTCCTTATTTCTTTACGTTGAACAGTGGGAAAACATAACAAAATAATTTCATTTGTATCAGAGAATAGTTAGGAAATAGTCCTTAGTTTAGGTCACTGGGTCACAAGTACTCTGTATCCTCCAACTTCTCTTACCTGCAAAGAGAAGACATGTAGAACATAGTGCTGGAATAAAAAGTAAAAGTTCCCTTATAAGTAGGTGAATGGCATCACAATTTTTCTTTAATCAAAACTAACTCCCTTTTTGAAAGAATACTCACATTTCTGTTTTTAGATTTTTTTCTCTCTCAAAACGGGAACTCCATAGCCTCTAATTTAGATAAGTGTAAGAAGTTCTGTAACCAGATTCCAGCTAAGTAATTGGGTTAAAAAGAACTTGTTAACATAGAGTTAAGTATAAATAATTTCATAGACCTGATTACAAAATTTAAGAGAAATTTCCTGGATAAGATAGAGAAATGAAACTGTTTTGCAGAATCTCCCTACTCTCATCCACAATGAAATGAAAGACAACAAAAAAGTACAAACCAGCAACCCCTTTTCCCCAGAAAAGTCCACAGCAGAAATCAAAACCAGAAAGAAACAAAACCCAGTGCTTCAAAGAATTACAGCTGAGGAGAGAAATGTGATTCTGGAAAGGTGAGCCTCCTAAACCCAACCGTGTCCCAGGAGCCATATCGATGAGTCCACAAAATCCTGAGAATTCTCTCTTGTATTTCCCAATCTGGAGAAAAGCAACCTGAGTAGGTGACCTTATATTTTCCCTGACTGGGGGTCAGGGGAGGTCACCATGTGTGAAATGTGTGACCCAGAAGTGAAGATTTCAGAACTAATAATGAATTGGGGGCCTGATCCCAAATCTGAAAGCACATCTCAGAGAATGGATACTTTGCCATGTGGAGCGAAGCTTTACCAGACATCATCTAAACCTCAGAGCCCAGGTCCTTCAAATAAAGATCACTCACCATTTTAATTGAGGTCTCCCTCTCTGTCTACTGCCCTGTTCTCAAACTACTGGGGAAGAGAATGAAAGACCCTATGCGAAGCATAGGGCACTAAACTAAACAACTTTAAACAATTTTTGAAGCACCATCCTGCAAGTTAAAGGTTAAATTTCAGATGTGTAAATGCCATCTTGTATCTTGCATCAGATAAAATAAAACACAGTAAAGAAAATGTACCTCTTATAATGAATAGCAGAGCACAACAAAATTTAATCTTCACTACCTTAACAAATTAAGTCTGTTTAAGAAATTAGACTATGAAAATCCAATTTCTTTATCAGCTTAAATAAAGTAATTTAAAAAAGGCATCTTTTTTATAATTAAAAAAAGGTATCATTAAGCCCTAGAGACCACTTACATTGTCTGTTAGATTGTTTGTTCTAATTACTACCTATTCCAAAGATTACTTTTTTAAACTCAAGATTTAATAATTTTATTCCACATATTTCTTACTAAAGAAAGACTTGTAATTTCTAATTCTAAAATTATTATATGGGATGCATTAAAAATGAAGGGCCAGGCATGGTGGTTCATGCCTGTAATCCTTGCTCTGTGGCAGACCAAAGTGGGAGGATTGCTTGAGGCCAGGAGTTTGAGACCAGTGTGAGCAAGAGCGAGACTCCGTCTCTACCAAAAACAGAAAAATTAGCCTGGCATGGTGGCATGCGCCTTTAGTCCTAGCTACTCAGGAGGTTGAGACAGGAGGATAGCTTGAGCCTAGAAGTTTGAGGTTGCAGTGAGCTATAATTATGCCACTGCACTTTAGCCTGGGCCTGGGTGACACAGCAAGACCCTGTCTCAAAAAAAAAATTTAGTACATTCATAATTTGTGATATCACACAGCCATTCAAAATAATGGTTTCAAAAATGTTAGAGGTATAAGGAATGATTATTATTAATATAAGATGTTTTGTAGAAGAATGTGATATAAAATAATATATTCCAATGTCATATATACATATATATCAAAGAAATGTAGATAATTATTCAATAGTTATTTTTGGATATGCAATCAGAGGTATTTTCTGTTTTACATTTTTTGTATCTGGAAATGTGTTTAGTACAGATATATATATCTTAGAAAACAGAATGTGACAGTTAATAATCTTGAAAAGTACACTAGGACAAATTAGGAGAAAATAAACAAAAATTTAAAAAAATCTTTAATTTATAATAAATTATTTATTATAAGCTGGCTGCATCTGACAGCAATTGTGAAAAAGACTATATTTTTACCTTTTATATTTATATACGTACACATATGTACTATATATAGATATATGCATATATATCTATATGTATTACAAAGGCAATGAAAAATCATCCATGAAGTCATCAATTCTAATGAAATTTAGGTAGCAAGAATTGTGCAATCCTGATATATGAACCATAAAACTGAATGGGATTTCAAAGGATAATTTTTAAGTGATAATCTTTTAAATGAAAAAATAGTAACCCAATTTTAATATGTTATATTTTACTGCAGATTTCTTTCCTTTGTGGCTATATATTACCTAGAAAATAAGAATTCTTTTGGTATATGCTCCAATATAAGCTACTAGAATATACAGATTATTAGGTAGATCTTATAAGGTCAAGGACTTGTGTTTCAAATAATAAAGAGCAAAGTAGCTAATATATTGTACATGTCAATTAAAAGGAGGTTTATTCATGCTGCGTTCTACAGTACTCTTGTCTTCCTCTTAAGTTGTTTATTTCTAGCTAGGAGTGTGTCACTCTTGAATATTTAAAAAATACATATATCCTTTACTTATTTCTTCTACCCTCCACCAGCTGGAGTTGGGAGCTGCACATATGTATCTTGAAAAATTTTCCACAAATGGAAAGCAATATGGAGATACCTTAAAGAGATACAAGTAGAAGTACCATTCGATCCAGCAATCCCATTACTGGGCATGTACCCAAAAGAACAAATGATAGTCTATAAGAAAGACACCTGCACCCGAATGTTTATAGCAGCACAATTCACAATTGCAAAGATGTGGAAACAGCCCAAGTGTCTATCAATACATGAGTGGATTAATAAAATGTGGTATATGTACACCATGGAGTACTATTCAGCTTTAAGAAACAATGGTGATATAGCAGCTCTTGTATACTCCTGGATAGAGCCGGAACGCATTCTACTAAGTGAAATATCCCAAGAATGGAAAAACAAGCACCACATGTACTCACCATCAAATTGGTATTAACTGATCAACACATAAGTGTACACATAAGAATAACATCTACTGGATGTTGGGCAGGGGGGAGGGGGGAGGGGACGGGTATTTGCATACACAAAGAGTGCAATGCGCACCATCCAAGGGATAGGCACACTTGAAGCTTGGACTTGGGGGGCAGTGGGGAGGCAAGGGCAACATACATAACCTAAACATCTGTACCCCTATAATATGCTGAAATAAAAATAAAAAATTTTTTCCACAAATGATTCTGATATGCATGCCCTGTTAAACACTCTTTTTAAATGGTAATATTTGTTTTGTGAAAAAGTGTAGTAAAACAAAAGTAAAATAATTGTTCCATGGCTAAATAAATTTGGATTAAACATGGTGAAACAAGTTTCTTTTTTACAGAATTATAAACAGATTTTAATATACTAATGTGATTGTGAAATTCCAAGCAGGGCTATTTTATAAGCAAAGTCTGGAAACAATGGACAAAAGGGCCATGCTGGACTCTTTATAATGCGTATTTTGATGCAGTCCAAGCTTTTATCCTCAGGTTCAGCAGGAAGATTGTAATCTATTTATATTAAATCTGGTCACAATATGCCAGATCATATTACATCAGAAAAAGCAAATTGTTAGCCACTTTGTGATTTTGTTAAAGAAAATCTGGGAGGATATATGCATTACTATTTTTAGTGCACATTTTTTGTCCTTTGGTTCCCCAATATTCCTCTCCTGTTGCAGTAGAACTCACATTTCCTTGTGGGGAATTACTATTGTATGTGACCTTGATGTGAAGTGGATCCCAGTTTTTTCCTCTTACTACCATAGTCAAGGAGGCCATATCTGTCTATTTGCCCGGGGTACATTCAGTGTACGGGTGTGTGACTCACACTATGCAGATCATAACCAATCCCCAGGACTTTGGAGTATGTCCTAAGAGGGAGGGGATGGCTAGAGTTCGGATTATCTCAGGAATATTATTTTACTCTCCAGAGCTTCCAGAAAACTCATTGACCAACAATCACCATGTTAGAAATTTGGATAGGAGGATTATTTATGTTAGTGTGATTCACAAAATTACGTTTTTGAGACACAGGGTGTTGATTGATGTCATGGATGTAATTGGGAAAGTTGAGTGGTTCCCACCAGCACTTTGTATACTCCTTTCTTATCTGCAGAGGGATGCTCCAGCTAGAAAACTGAGCCAACATAATTAATCACTGAAAGAGGAAAAAGTCAAGAATATGTAAAAAAGAATATTGAAACACTGAGTAACTTGTCAAAAGCCTATTCGGTGCAACAAACATTAATCCTGCGCCTATATTCTGTGCTAGGCACTCTGTCATAATACATTTTTCCTAAAACTGAAGAGTTTTTCATTTTATTAAAGCAATCTATCTGACCCTTTTATTTTCAAGGTAAGGAACTAGACCACAAGAGATGAGAAGTTTTCCCTAAATTCACAAGGCTGGTTAGTGGAGAGTCAGGACTGAAGTTAGATACCCTGATGCCCGAGTCAGGGGCTATTCATCCCTCCTGTCAGGCTGTCCAGGAAAGGCTGTTCTGAAGAAGGCAGCTGTCCTCTGCGTGCAGTGAAGACAAATGGAGAATCAGTGACCAGAAGAATTGAAAAAAAGGACTTGCCAGTGAGGCCTGTCATATATGTCTGTGAATTATTAAATGCCTTTCTTTTGGGAAGCATGTGAATAAATATCATGGTCCATCTCTGGGAATTTGTTTCCTTGCAGATAGCTGGTTGGGATGTACCCCAAATTGGAAAACAAGAGCATTGACCTTGGGCTCAGGAGTGTAGACCCCGCTCTCTGACTTTTGAAAGTCAGGGAACCTTTTTGAGTCTATTTGTAGAAGCAGCAGCCCAGCAAAGGTGCAGGAGCAGGCCCTGAGGGCGCAGCCTGTGTAGCCAGATTGCTCAAGTTCAAATTCTGGTTCTGTCACTTCCGAGTTATGTAACTATGTATAAGCATATTATTTAGCTTTGTGTTTTTGTTTCTTTGTTGTTAAATGAGGATAATAATGTACTTGGCTTCCATAATTTTTGTGAAGATTAAATGAGTAATAATTACAAGGCCCTTAGTACGATGTACGTGTTGACTTTTATTATTACTTTATGCTTGCTAAAGTCTCTTCAAGACAAACAGTGTCTGTCTATAATTCAGTGCTGTATGTGTCTATTAGAATTATTGGCTACAATCTAAGAAAAAGCAGAAGAAACACACCTGCAAATGGGGAGAGTCAATTTTGTTGTGTTTAAGGCCTCTTTCCTGCTTATCCATTGTGTGCCTACCATTAGTGTGGGGATAAGGCAGAAAAGGAAGGTTGAGAGAGCCTGGGTGTAGCCATTTTGACCAATGCTAGATCCTGACCACCATGAACAAGAAAGTTGCCAGCAAGTCTCTGGCCCAGGACCACCTGAGGATGGATGAATCACTAAGCTGGATGCCTTACAACGTGTTTGTGCTTACCTTTCTGTGACAGCAGTTTATGATTAACCTTTATGGCCTGACCTCAAGACAATGCTGGTCACATACAGGGTTTTTGAACATTTAAAAATATTACCATTGTCCCATAAAGGGTCCCCTTCTTGCTCAGGAAAGAATCCCTACCCTATCTGTGGGGTAGGATCTGTTGTCTCTCTCTGTCTCAATAAAACTTGCCTGTAGCTAGTTGGCTCTCTCCCGAATTCTTCCCAGCACAAAGCCAAGAACTCCCTTGTTGTGTTCAGGGAGCTTTCCTCCCTTCACTGGGACACCCCCTGCATCCATCACTGTGGCTCTGAATAGATTAGGTGATGTTTTGCTAGGAGATGGGAAGAACAACTTAATAACCTTATTTTCTGATTCACAATGCTCGTTGTTTCCCTTTATTTACAGTGCAAAAGACAAGTATACAGAAAGACAGATATAAAAATTAGATGTGTGCTCTCAAATCTAAACAGAATTACCAGGCATATCAAGGTCAAGGCAGTAATCAATAATTCCTAAGAGAATCTGGGAAAGTTTCTTATGGGAATGTCTTTACTATCCTAAATTACCTTCCCATTCCCGTGGGGAAAAAAAAAATCAGACAGACACATGTGGCTTTAAGAACGTATAAATTGTCTTAAGTAGCTTAATGTGAACATGAGTTCTGCCCGAATTCTGTTTCCTTATCTGCTTAGAAGCCAGTAAACGTTGAATAACAAGATTTTCTCAGCTCTGTGCTGGTCACTGTTGCTGAGCTGGCACATTCAGCCATCTTGATGGAAATTAGTTATTGTACCCACTGAAAACTCTAATCGTACCAGGGATGTGGAGTGGTTTACCGTGAATATCGCTGACAGTTCCGTCTTGGAGAACGAGCTGCTGATTTATTATACTTTCCTTTAGTGGCAGATTATTTTTGTTTTCATTTTTAGCTCTAATATTTTCTTTGTCTAGAGCAAATTTTTCCCTCTCCTCCCAGATGTTTAGGGTTTTTTTAAGTAACCTTGAAAGACCAAGACATAACACTTTGACTAAGCTTGAGTCACGGGACTGTGGTGCCACCCTGCACTGTTTTTCATGTCCCAGAGGCATTTGGCAGTATCCTCTCTGATATGAATACCATTTGTAGTTTGCCTACAGTTTTAATAAAACCTTTTTGCTGGAATCAGCATTACTCCTTCCAAGTTGTTGCTTGCCCCAGAAGGCAATGCCCATAAATGCCACCATATGAGCAAATCTTGTGCAAAACTTGTGTCTTTGGTTTTGTGCACAGATGCTGATGAAGAGATGCTCACCCTAAGAAATCAGGTTATTCAGGCTTAGCTGCATTTTTTCCGAGTTGAAGCTTGTTTTGGAAGTTTTTTTTTTAAATTTCTTTCAGCAAGTAGAGGGAAAGAAGTAAATAAAATAGTATGATATATTCATTTTAGAAAGAAAGTTAAAGAGACATCTTCCTTGAATATTACTCTGAAGGGTACTACTACAATTACTTCCTTTAATACTATTTTCCTGCTTCCTGAAACAACACTGCTACCATGAAAAGGTTATAAAAACTCAGTCCTTAAAGAAATGGACAGATGCTGAACATCAGGTAGGGGGTGGAGATGCTGGTCTATTTTCTATTGTAATCCTAACCTGCCCATCTGCTTGTCAATCCATTCTTTCCTCATCTCTTTTTCTCCTTAATTTATCTCCTTGCTTAGTGGAGAAACTCCTCTTTGCTGGGGAACTTCTAGTTCCCCACTCTAATTGAGTGTATGAGCACACAAATGCATACTCTCTACTGACTGAGAAGGACAAAGTGCAAATCTACCCATGTGACTGGATAAACAAGGTGATGTTAATAACATCTTTGTTTACAAAATAAATGTCATTAATGCTTTCATGAAAAATCAGTTAAACTCATAGTGATTTATTTTTAAGATGTCTACATTTGGTTTAATAGCTTTTCCTTTTATTTTCAAAATGAAAAATACTATATTAATTTTTTAAACTGTAAACTAATAAATTTTTTTCTGGTAAAAAATCCAGACATTAAGGAAAAATAATAAAACAAAGTAAAAGTTACTTAAGTTTCAGAATGCAGAGATAACCACTCCTCCCATTTTAGTGAGTGTTTTTAAGATGGTTTTCCACGCTAGATTTTCAAATTGTGCTCTGCAGAACCCTGGTTCACAGTATTTATTACTTTTTAATAAGACTTCATGATAACTGAAGTTTGAAAATGCTAGGTTAAGTAATGTTAAGTATGTTTGTTGTAGGCCTTCTCAGAATTTTTAATTCTGATTATGCTGTGAGAACCTCCAAGAAGGAGTTAGTATGCAGTACTTTTCAAACTTATGAGATTAGAATTTCTTTTTTGGAAAATAAAACAAAAATCTGGAAAATGCTGTCTTTTGAGCACTTATCCATACATGAATACACATGATACAAATGAGATAACAAAACTCAAGCCCATCTTCATCCTGTTTTTATGTAAACTCAACAATGTATGATGAACATTTGCCCATATTCACGAATAGAGATCTACAATGTCATTTATAATGGCTGTGTAATATTTTACTGCGTACATGTATTATCTTCTAGTGAACCCAGTTCTCTATTAGTGAACATTGGGCTCAACGTCAAAATAAAGAAACTCTAAATTCACAAGAATATTTGCATAAAATATAATAAAATCAGTAAGCAAAAAGGTTAACATCTGTTTAAGAATATGTACAAAGAACCTAGACAATTCACAGAAAGAAAAACAATAGACCATTATAAATATAAAATTATGTTCAATCTAACGTCTATGCCATGCAAATAAGGGCATCAAGTTATAATGTTTAATTGATTAGATTGGCAAAGAATAAAAAAACTAACAAAACTCAACATTGGTGAGGGTTTAGGAAAGTGTTGACTTTTATCCGGTTAGAGGAACATGTAAATTGGTACCACCTTTCTTGAGGGTAGACTATTTATACCCATTAAAATTTTCAATAAGCATATCCTTGGAAACAGCAAGTTCAGTTTCAATTACTTTTTGGCTAAAAAACCCCTATCTCTTTTTATAAACAATCCCTTGTTAAGATCTTGCCCTGGGCTGCACGTTGTGCTAGATTTGTGATCAAGACAAATCTCTGTTCTCTACTTTTCCTCAAGAAGCCTATGATATGCACACTTTGAGCAAATCAAGCCCGTGAAGAAACCACTGGACTTTTCTCCAAAACTTTTCAATGCCCAGTAATAATAATGCATTTGAATAAAATCATGATTAGAACACTCAAATTAATCAAGCTCTTTCTAAACAGAATGTTTCCACTTGCAGTAGTGATAAGAAGAAAGTTTGTAGTCCCAGAACTTCCTGGCAGAGTTAGCATTTGATACAACTGGAAATTCTGCTAGTGAGTGTAAGCTAATGAAGGATGGGTTTCAAAAATCAGGATTTTAAATTCTGAAATACGTTGCCTGTCTTTTCCTTCCTGCACATAACAACACTTCTATTTCTGTCATGTTTCCCTACTTCAGTCATTGAGTGGTAACTTTCTTTTTTGGAAAAATAAGTTATAGAGTGAGAAATCATCTGGATAAATAAGACAAACCCATTCAACTCGACGCTCCATGACGGGATGGACAGTCTTACTCACTAAAGTGTTCCCAGTACGCAGTGCCTGCTGTCCAGCCCATTGGGTGGACTCAGTAACACTTTTTGACTATAGTCATGAGTTAACCCCATGAAAGGTGATGTTAATGAACACAGGCCTCTGAAGGTGAGTTCTAGATGGAAAGTCTAGCCATGATACCTACTTCATAGCCACGTACTCTAAACACAATTTCCTAGATATAAATATAAAATCACTGGATAGGGAGAGGAGAAACTTCATGGCCAAATGAACATTTAGATAAATGAAAATTATAAAAAACAAGTATTTGGAAATGTCCTTGTGTTGGGATCAGACTGGATTGTTAAGATGGAATATCAGGAAATAGGTGATTCAGTAGACATAAAAATAAAATGCAAGGAGGAGGAAATGGGATAAGAATAAATATGTATTAAGGACCTTAATTATAGCTAGTAGCTTTATGTATATATTTCACTTAATCCTCTCCACAATGCTGGAAGATTGTTGTTACTGTACTTATTTTACAGATGAGGACAGAGTGGGTCTAACAGTTTAAATGATTTGCTAAAGACCACCCATCCTGCTGGTATGTGGAATAAATTGGAAATAAACTTCGCTTGTCCATGTTGTAAGGAAAGACCTGCCAAACACAGTGAGGCTAGCAAATCAAAGGAAAGGCATAAGAATTGGCCATTTGGTAAACTATGACAGTAGTTCTCAAACTTTAGTGTATCAGAATCGCCAGAGAGCTTGTTAAAACCAGCTTTCTGGGCTCTACCTCCAGAGTTTCTAAATCAGTGGGTCTGGCATGGGGCCAGATAATCTGAATTTCTAACTAGCTCCCAGGTGCTGCTTCTGCTGCCAGTTCAGGAACCACACCTGGAGAATCACTGGAATAGAGGAATTTCATTAAGATCATTTGTCTTGATTTTAGAAAAGAATGTGAAAAGTCTTTTTATGATATCCTTTTGGTCAAGATTTTTCCAGCATTAATTTGCAATTAATTTATTCTCTCAGCAAACAAACCATTCAGCAAACTATTCATTTAACAAATAGAATAGTGATGGAGATAGAGCATGAAATTATAGTTGACACCTATTCCCAATCTGTAAAGTGTGACTTAATAGAAATTAAAGTAAAGTTAGGACCGTAAAGTCAGTATGTGATTAAAAAGAAAAAGAGGCACTAAAAAGTCCTAAGGCCACCTCTGAATATATTCATACAGGCATCATATTACAATTATGGGAAAGAATCCCATTGTACCCTGGGTTGTAAATACTATATGGATTAATAAATTTAATTCCAGGTGCCACTTCAGAGAGTAGCAGAGAGTACAGGGAAGTGAAAGGACTAGAACCATCACGTGACATGCCAAGACACAGGGAAGATTTGATGGCGCCAGCTATTTGGGTGGTGAAATAGCAATTCCTATGTTGGTAAGGAATTGTACTAAATAAATTCTGTTTGCTTCTGACCTAAGATTCAGTTCAAATTACAGGATAAAAACACATAAACAACTGGTAGGCTATTAGTACAACACAGGAGGAGCCAAATGCGACAATAGGGCTTATTAAAAACATGCCGGGAGAGAATAGGATGAAGGGGGTAAATAGGACCATCAGGATCCAGCCAGGTTTGGCAGGGATAACTGATGACCACATAAAGGATAAATTTGAGAAACAAGAGGCCAGATGTGGGGGAATTAGGTGAGAGGTCACTGCTAAGGATTATGTGAAAGAGGGGAGCTTTTGTTTCATCATGCTAGAAGTTCAAAGATGAATCCAGGTTAAATAATTTTTAAAGGAAAAATATACATGGTATATACTTAAAAATATTCAAGATAGCCATTTCCTTATCCTTTCCTCCCTCCATTCCTTATCTGTTTGCCTCTCCTCTACCCTCTCCTCTCTTCCCCTCTCCTCTCTTCCTCTTCCTCCTCCACCCCCCGCCCCCATTTCCCTCTTCCAGCTAAATTATATTTATCATTTGGGGAAAATCAAATCCATGTTTTTATAGCATTGTTATGATTTGGACCATAGGAATGAGCACACTCATTGCATGTATTTATTATGTTTTCCCTTTTGGTATGCTGTATGCTAAAACTATTTTTTTTATTAAGCTCTTCTTTTAACATAATGTTATTCCAAGTGTACCAAGTCTATGCTGAAGGTATTGTGCTAGTAGGACAGGGAGTTTTCTACACTACTTACTGGTCATTTGCTTATCTTATGCCAATGTCCTTTCCTTTGGGGAAGGGAAACGAGTAAAGCATTGGCTAAACAATCTTCGAGTCAACAGCATTTTGGGTATCGAACAAGACTATAGAGTGCCATTAATGAATAAATGTAAAATACTCAACCTAGTGATGCCAAGAAGTTAAATATCAAAGGCAAATAACAAAATAAAAACATCAACAGTTTGCTTTCACTTACCTCCACACTAAACTGTTCTCACATTTATTTTCTTATTTTGACTATATTGCATTAATAAAAAAACAAGCGGAAAGGAAAATCTACCTAACTTTTTGACAACGAACATATGATACTGATTAAAATCTGTGACATAATTTGTTTATTTGCAGAGAAGGTATTTAATGTGGCCTTTTAGCTATTCTTCGAAAGGATGACACTTACCAAAAGGGTATTTTCAATGGCTGTAGATCCAGGAGCATTTATTTGTACAAAAGATCAATCAGATTACTTCTACTAATCTTAAATGAGCATGTCAGATAATAGAATACTTTTTCTTGGTGTGGTAAAGATAATTTTATTGTCTCGCATAAAGGAAATAAATATGATTGGGGTAAATAAATGAAGTAATATTTCTTACAGCTGTTAGGATCAAAGCAATGATAATTATTGAGGGTCCATAGGTTTTGCATTAAGCAATTGAAAAATAAGAATCATGTCACTGTTATGAAGCAATATTGGTGGAAATGTACTTGTGGTTGTTTCTGTAACTGTAGCTCTTGATAATAGTGCTGGATGCTATCTCTGAGTGTAGAAAGATATGAATTTACAAATACAAGCAGGTAAGCCAGAAATGGAACTCACCTAAATGGTCCAGGTTGTTACAAAGGGTATTAGTTCACTTTTTTTATGGCTGAGTAGTACTCCATGTACTACATATACCACATTCTACTAATCCACTCATGAATTGATGGGCAAATTGGGTTGATTCTACATCTTTGTAATTGTGAATTGTGCTGCAACAAACATTCAAGTACAAGTGTCTTTTTGATAAAATGACTTTTTTTTCCTTTGGGTAAATACCCAGTAGCAGGATTGCTGAATCAAATGGTAGGTCTACTTTTAGTTCTTTGAGGAATCTCCATACTCTTTTCTATAGAGGTTGTACTAATTTGCAGTTCCACCAACAGTGTATAAGTGTTACTTTCTCTCCACATCCATGTCACCATCTATTGTTTTGGGACTTTTTGATAAAAAACCATTCTTACTGGGGTTAGGTGATATCTCAATGTGATTTTGATTAGCATTTTCCTGATGATTAGTGACGTTGAGCATTTTTTCATATGTTTACTGGCCATTAGTCTATCTTCTTTTGAACAGCTTCTGTTCATGTCTTTTGCCCACTTTTTAATGGGGTTGTTTGATGGTCACGTTGGGAGGTAGTAATTCCCAGCTCAGGCCAAATACACAGTAGGGAAAACATCCTATCTTGGCAGGAGAGCAAGATGAAAGATGAAACAATAAGGCATTTTCTAGGTTCAACCATGTTCCTCATAATCAGAAGAAGCTAGGGTGAGAACAAGACAGAATTATGAAAACATCAAATGGAAAAGAAATTGTGCACTGGCTTGTCTCTGTGACTCACTTGGGAGTAAAACAGCTATCACATGAGCCATTTCCTGAAGTCTTTTTAAAACATCAGGCTGGCTGGGGCAAGGTAGCTCATGCCTGTAATCCCGGCTGCTTGGGGGGCTGAGGTATCGCTTGAAGCCAGGAGTTTGAGACCAGCCTGAGCGACATAATGAGACTCCACCCATCTCTTAAATAAATAAATAAGTAAGTAAGTAAGTAAGTGTGCGTGATGAGGCCAGATTGCCTGGGTTTGAATACTGGCTCTGCCACTTTCCAGCTTGCCTCAGTTTCCTTAGCTGTATAATGGAGCTAATAGTAAAACCTACTCTCTTGTTTTGTAGCTGTGAGGGTCATGGGAGTTATTGCATGTAACAATTAGAATGGTTACAAAGTACCAGCACCAGGTAAACTCTTAGCAAATGAAAGCCATTATTTTCATTTTCTCTTTCTTCACTTACCATGATCTGATTACTCAGGAATCCTCTCCTGCTGCACTTTACCCAGTCTAGATTTCTCTTGATGGTACTTTAAAATGATGCCATTGATGTCCTTACCCAAATTTCTTTTCCATCAGCCCTAATCTGAGTTGTCACAAGAAACATAATTGGATAAATATGACCGATGCTAGCTTACTAGGTGACTTTTCCCAGTAGCATTTGAATTTTAAACGAAATACTTGAAGAAGCAATTTGTTGTTTCCCAAAGTTGCCTGATGGTAAGAAATACCCAAGACTAGTAAATTAAATATCCAGATTGCATCCTTGGAGATTTAGGTACAATTGGTCTGGGATGGGCTCTGGGAATCTATATTTTTAATAACTATCTCAGATGAATTATTATTTCCAGGCAAATTTGGGAACACTGTTTTAAACCAAATAACTCAATTTCTGATGATGACACACCATCCTCTATGATTGACAAATTTTCTTTGCCTTTCTTGGGGGAATTTGTATATACACTTCTAATGTGTATACACACATTAGATCGCAAACATGGACCATTTTCTTCCCCATACACACAGATAACCTGAGTTCTTAATTTTGAAATTAACTGTGAATCATCCCACTGAAAATTTCTCTGCCATAATGTGTGCAAAGGCATTATTAATTGCTTGTAATCATTGCTCATAAGAATACTTTTCAGTTTAATGCTATTCAGAGTGAAGAGGAACAGGAGCACTTGCCTCATCTGGAAACTTGTTAGACATACATGATCTCAGGCCCCACACCAGACCTCAGAACTTGCATTCTAACAGGATTCTTAGGTAATTCACATGGATGCTCAAGTTTGAGAAGCACAGCTTTGGAGCATGAAGACCCTGCTGACACACATTTAATTTATTCAATATAATTTAGTTGGCAGTGTTTTATATTTTGACGATATCATTTTAGCTGAAGGTGAAAACATTCTAGTATATATTTCTACGTGTGGAGAGCCTCGTCTGTATCTTAAAGCTTTCTACACATAGGTAGTATTTTAAGCAGTGCACTTTAATAATAAGTAACCATGTAGATAACCACTGTGAACATCGGCTCAGCAAAAGTGCTAAGTGTGCCTTCCATACATGGCAACTTAGAGAAAAACCACATCTGCGGCTTCTTTGCAGACTATGTTCCTATGTTTTTAATGAAAAAAAAAAAAGTTACATGGGAAAACTAAACCTAATTCAGATCAATGACATTTATTTACTAGGTAGTGTTATCCATTTTTCCATGTTTAGTTGGGAAAGCAATTTTCATCTTAAAAAATCAAGCTGACTTAGCTGCATGTAATGAAAATTAACATTATCTTTTTATCTTTGTAAGCTTTTTCTTTTATTCCCCCACTTCGAGTCTCTAATCCTCTCATATAACACATGCTCCACATGCAGTACTTGCTCATTTAATATTTGTTGAATTAAAACAGAATTGAATTTCACTTGTAGACTCTCCTTTTGTGCTCTTGCTCCCATATCAGTTTTTTTAGTAATGCCTAAATATGATGCTTCTGGTTACACACCATCCTCAAATATGCAAGAGTGATTCAGGTTGCTGTGGACACTCATTGAACACTTTTTGAGAATTAGGTTGCTTTTACAGAGTATGTTTCTTTGAGAAGAAACATAAGCTGGCCAACATGTTCACATGTATTTTTAGTCTAATGTATTTTTAGTCTATTTTGATACTCATCAGCCTCCAAGTGACTCAAATGAAAAATGTGTTATTTCTGGTAAGAAGAAGAAGCTACTGACTCAGTGTACAGAGAATGTATACTTTTTACCAGAAAGGTAATCACTTTCTCTGAGTCATCCACATTCTCCAATGGAACATATACTGGGAGATGAAGTGTCTGAATTAGTTTTACCTATTGGAAATCTCTGGGTTTTAATAAGGGCAACCAAAAATTATTGGCATTGCTGCCTTACATTTGACAACCATAACTTGTCTACCCGTAATTATAAGTCAGATCTAAATTGAGAACTGGCTTACTAAAAATAGGATTTTAGTGAATATGACAACCTAGAAATAATTCTATAGAAATTCTATAGAAATAGAATTATTATTGATTCTTTGACTTAAAATCGACTTGAGGATATCTTTGCCATCCGAATATTGTTAGTATGACACAATTATAAGGTTCAAAATATGGTGCAATACAAAGCAAAGCATACAGTCAGCTCAAATTGGGACAGCACATAGCATGACACCAAATATGTAAATACAAGGATTGTTTTATTTTATAACGGCCATAAAATTTTGCATAGATTTTGACTGCCACATGTGTGTATGTTTTTTCTTTTTAATCTCTTCTCTTTTAAATTCAAATAAATTTGAAATTATAAGTATGTGGAGAAAAGTTTTCTTAAAAGTTTGTTAATGGTGTAGAACTTTATTTTCAGACTATCTTACATTTAAAATCCGACTCAAGTATTTATTCCAATACACAGAATGCAGAGTCAAGTTCATTATGCAGTGAAATGCCAAGACCAGATCATGGACACTCAGTTTCTAAGGGCACAGAAAAGTATTAGAGTAAACCATGTTTAAATTGAAAATTCTAATAAACAAAATTGTTTGCTTATTTTCGAGTTAGGAAGAAAATATAATAACATGAATTATTGTACCATTGTGAATTATCAGCTTAAAAATTTTTAGAAAAGGAAATAATGCTACACATGGTGATGCAAAGCTGGGAACCCCTTGTGAATTCATTGGTTGGGTCTACTGCCTCTTCTGGAAGAGGTCTACTTTTGTGCTGTCCAATATGGTAGCCACTTGGCATAGGGGGCTACTGAGCACTCAAAGTGGGGCTACCAAGACTAAAGACATAGCTTTTTAATTTCACTTAACTAATTTAAATTTAAATAGCCACGTGTGACCAGTGGCTATAATATCGGTAAGTGCAAGTTTATTCAATAAAAACAGAAAATAATTCTAGCTTCTAGGGAACCATCTCTGGCTTTTTTTGTGGCTAAAATTTTGGCAGTAGATTGCCATATTGCAGAAATTGGGCTCTTAGATTTTTCCAGACTAAACAGCTAATGTAGATGAAATTTTAAGCACAGTTTGTGACAGAGAAGTGGTGTTTATGTTCACTCAAGTACTTTATTACCAGGATTACTAATGTGACTACATAGACAACTTCCCTTCCAAATTCCCTGGTTTTCACAGAAGTTCACCCAAAATTCTGCAAGTGGGAGAGCAGCTTTGGGGTGAGTTTCTCATACTTGGCTCTACTCTCCACACCACTTTCTTTCCAGGTGATGTCTGCCCTGAATTACCCATTTGAACAAAGGACAGGATAGCCAGGACTGCAACTGCATCTAGTATCTTTCACTCAGATTCTAGAGATTGAAAGGCTATGCAAATAGGATTTCCATTCATGCAGACGGTGACTAGGAGTTAAAGCCATACTCACACATCACAAAATGTAAAAGCTGGAAGCTCTTCTGCTACAAGGCAGAGAAGTACAGAAGCTTGAAGAGACAACCAAGCTCTTGAATAAAATATATGCAACAATGCTGGAGAAAATATGTGTTTAATGCTCTAATTTAGGTTAGAAGACACAAAGGTAAAGAATTTGACCAAGCAGTGTGTGAATCGATCAGATTTTACTGGTGCAATATTTCTTCGGAAGAGCCATTTCTACATTATGAGCAATAATGAAATGTATCCAGAGACAATAAATAACTTGACCTAGGTCACATGCATATGGAAAGAGAGCTCTGGTCTACTCTCTGAGTCAATTGCTAGGCTATTGGTTTTAATTTGAGAAAATGTTTCTTCCTTCTTTAATACTCTGAAAAGAATGCCATTTACTGCTGTTTCTATAGAGGACCTGAAGGACAGTTGAGAGCGAACCTAAAGCAAGAATGCCTCTTGTTTCTTTTCCCAGTGCTCTCCCGAGAAGGGAAAATCCCCAAACAAGTCTTCAAATATAACCTTTTTTAGCTATCTATAATAACCTATAATTTCAAGCTTTTAAAGGTCATTCTAGGAGAGAGGTTTAAGATGAGAGAGTCCTTTTTCCTTTTGAAAAAAAGAAACCTCTGGTTTTCCAAACATTTCATAAACCTCTGGAATTCTTTCGAGTGAGCCAGAAGTGGAAAAAGTAACTGGAACTTCTTGGGAAAATTACCAGTAGCTGTTGAAAAGAGCATTTATCAGTAATCCAGACAGTGAGGAAGTTTGGACTTTGCTGAATAGGCAGTCTGTGGTCAGAAATGACCAGACTAGGGCATTGCTGGTCAGGTAACCTGGTCTAGAAGTGGCTGGGTTGTATTTGCTTCCTAGGACTGCTGGAACCGAGTACAACAAACAGGGTGGCATACAACAACATAAATTTATTCTCTCACAGTTCTGGAGGATAGGAGTCCAAAATCAAGATGTCTGAAGTGCCATATGCTTTCTCCGAAGGTTCTGGGGGAGAATCTATTCCATTCCTTTCTTTTAGTTTCTGGTGTTGCTGGCAAGCCTTGGTGTTCTCTGGCTTGTAGATAAATACACCAGTCTCTACCTCTGTTGTCACATGACATTCTCTCCTGCAGTGGTTTCCTCTTCTCTTCAGCATGTCTCAGTCTTAAGCAGACGTACTCACATGCACAGTGACATCTAGTGGGTCTGAACGTAGGCCTACCAAATCCCCTTGAAAGCTGGACTCCCTCAATGGCTTCATGATCCCTTACTCTGAGGATTGCAAGCCTATGTGTTTCCAAGGAATTTTGCTGACACTATAGAGCTATCAGCATGAAATGAAGCTCAGATCTATTAGCAGCTCTATAAACATAATAGATACAAACTATGTTTGACTACATTTTTTTTTTTGGAAAGACAATAAAATTCCGCACAAGCCAGGATGGAACATGAGACACAAGTCATTTCCTCCATCTTTAATATTTTAAAACCATCACAGGGGCACAGTCCCATCTGAAAGAGACGTCACATCTTTGTGGGATAGTTTGCTTCATTAAATGTGACTCCTAAACGGAAAAACAGACTTACGTTTTACCCAGTTTCCTCATCATCTTTTCCTTGGCTGCCTGCCCCTTCCCCAACTGACAGCTTTGTGTTCAGCCCTTGAGAGAGCTCTTTGTTTTATCTCCAGATCATGTTTTTCAAGAGCTTCTGTATATATAATCACAATCCTAAGGGAAAGTTGCTTGAGATGTTCAAGCGTGGTTTGGTTTAAATATTTATAATGAGGTATCTAGACAGCTGGTATGAATGAGGAACCACCACATGTTAAATTTTAAATATCAGGTGAAAAACATCAAACAAGTGGATATGTTTGTTTCTTGTGAATGTAGTCATTGGGTCAAATCTGAGTGTTAATATATTCTCAGATTACTGCATAATGCTTGCAAAGGGGACAGGCAGTGAAGTAACC
>RJWJ010021433.1:0-27861 GCA_004363605.1 Indri indri
TGGGTCTTGCTCTTCCTGGTCTCCCACTCTGGGCCTGGGCCCTGGCCCGGACTGGAGGGCTGCATGACCTGGACACGGGCTGGATGAGGGGGTGAGGGCATGCCTCCTGCGGCCAGCTGTTTCTCAGCCTGTTGTCAGGAATGCTGTCCTGGGAGAGAGCAGTCTTTCTGGCGGCTGCTTCATGACACTGCTGCTCCCCAACCCACCTGCTCGGCCCCCTCCCTGCCTCCAAGCTCCCAGCGCTGTCTGGCTTTTGCCGGCGTTTCCCCACCCCCACCTGTCTCTGCGTGTTCAGACTTGGCCTGCTTCCACCCTCAGCTGTCTGGACTCGGTCTCCAGCCCATGCGTAGTGTCTCCTCCCTCCTCTGGAGGCCTGGAGCACCCGGCCCCTGCCACTTACTTCTCCTGTGGTTATCGCGGCCTGTCTGCTGTAGGTTGGTTGGCTCCTGCAGGTGTGTTTGTCTGTGTTGCTCTCCTAAACTTGCTGGGGACGGGGAAAACATCGTAAGTCCTTCATCCTCATGGTGAGGGCCTTCTGTTTGCAAGGGACTCAGGAGAGTTTTTTATGCCCCTGTGATTGTCAGAGTATTGCTTGTGTATTTGCAGTGGGACTTTTTTCGAAGGGATGCTCATGTGGAAGATGCTCACATAGTTGGTCGGTGGCCAAGCCAGGGCCCAAGCCAGGCAGACGGTGAGGGCTTAGATGTGTATTTTCTGGGAGCGGTTTATATCCCATCTGTCATTCTGTTATAAGGACAGGTTGCCACTCTAAATCCTTTGTGGAGCGGGTGGGAAATACATAAATATAAGAGGAAATTAACTGACCCAACCCAGCTATATAGTCTTTATCTTCATAAATTTAAAAAAAAAATACTGCTCTGGCAAATTTTATGTTATATGAATTTTACCACAATAAAAAGATTTGGAAAAAAATACAGCAAAGTTTAAAGAATAATAAAATAATAATAAACAGCTAGAGGCTCACCACATGGAATTGATGGCTTTTAACATTGGTTATTTTCTTCATGTGTCTCTGTTACCTGGAGTCTGTGGGTGTGGGTGGAATCCTGATTATCTAGTCCTGGTTTCCAGGATTACCTGACCCTCTTTGGCCTTCTCTTATGTAGTGTTGGTGTTCGTGATGGAAGGGGGTGTAGCTCTCCTCTGTTCCCACTCTCTCTCTGTCCCCTAGGAAGCCCACACCACCAGATTTTTCATCATAGGCACAGCGAGTACCTGGAATGTGATCATTTTGCATCTGAGTCTAGGATTCTTTCCACGTTTCTGTCCTGTTTATTTCCATAGTCACCACGGGTAGGTGGGAACATACTGGCTTTGTACAAAGCACCTGAGAGGATCCCAGGACTTAAGTACCTTCTCTGTGTGCAGTTTCCCAAACAAATGGGCCCTACTCCCCACCTGGAGGCCCGCAGTTAAGAAGAGCTCTGCCTAGCTTGGGTCCAGCTCTGGCTGTTGTGGGAGGACACCATGTCTCTTGCTTCAGGGCTTACTTTGTGATTCATCCCAGTCCAGGAAGGTGGAGAGTCTGTCCTGGATTATTTTAGTGGCAAAAGGCATTGATTTTTTTCCTTCTTTAGCTATTACTTGCCTAATACCCTTAGAACATCATGTTGTGTTCTTCAGCATGCAGCCTTTTGTACATAATTAGGACTCTTTGTGTGCCGAATGTCACTGAAATAATGTGCCTTTTTGGGAAGCTTCATCTGCAGAACTTCTGTCTTTCTCCTTGCAGAAGGGTCGGGTCAGCATAGCAGGTCTTCTTGTCTCCATCAGTCACAGCTGTCAACCGAGGTCACCTGTCAGTCTAAGCCTGCTGCCTTCTCTAGCTCTTACCAGTAAACTTCCTGCCTTGTCACGACATACCTGCAGAAATTGCTCAGCAATATTCAGTCAATACTGGGAGACAAATGGAATAATCTTGCTTCTCTTAGGAATTTTTTTGATTGGAAACTTTCCCTCTGACATATCTATCGCCGAAATTTAACCTTGCTGTCCCACACAGAGGCTCTGACGTGACCTGGATATCTGCGTCAGCCGCCCTAACTATAATCACCATTTTCCAAGGTAGATGTACACGAGAGGTCTTTGTGTGTGAAGAGGGAAGGGAGGAGGTGTGTGTGTGTGTGTGTGTGTGTGTGTGTGCGCGCGTGCACGGGCACACATGTCTGCAGAGTGCTGGGCAGGTCCCGTTGCCAGCATTCCTCACATCGCAGATGGCCGCCCACCCAGCTCTCCGTGTTTCTGTGAACGTTCTCCTCACTAGAGTCCTCACGTGGTACTCTAGCTCTTGTGCTTGAAGAGACCTGGTCTGTTTCTCTAGTTTGGAGGATTCTCTTTCCTGTCACAGAAAACTCACAGAGGTTGGTGGCCAGCCCTGGTGTGGGGCTTTGGGCTTGAGTTCTTCTGGCATCTGCTGTTGTACCGAAGAAAGGTACTTGATCGATTCCTTCCCCTCCCCGTGGGTGGCTTAGTTTTAAACTAATCAGCAGTCACATGTCTAGATGTGTGTTTGAATCTCTTCTAAGGGAAAGATAGAACCCTTGCCCTTAGAGTTGACAGGGTTCTCAAGATGACATTATACATAAGTGAAACAATTTGAGAAATATAAAACATCATGGGAATAAAGGCAAGAGGATACTCTTATGTAGCCTTTAAATCGGTGGCTTGCAACCTTTTCTTTTTTTTCCCCCAAATCACCTGGGAGATGCTCTTTACTCGCTCCTGGTACACTGACTCAGAGCAGCTTCGTGGGGGGTAGAAGAAGGAGAATATTGAAGTTCGAAAATGCTTTGAATACCCTGTTCCTTTTTGGAGAGTCACTGTTCTGTGAATACATCCTCTGGGGGCTTGCAGCAGAGAAATGGTCAGCATCACAGAGGGTCATTCGTGACTGTGCAGATATCTGAAGCACCTGCTGTGGGCTAGGCACTGACTTAGGCACCCCGGGCATATGAAGATGGATGGGAGGTGTCCCTGGCCCAGGAGGGAGAGAAGCATCTACGTAGGTACTAAGTGCCACCTACCGTAAGTATAAAATAGGAGGTGCTGAGTACCACAGGGCGCAAATAAAGTGCTCCTGAAGTTCAGAGGACAGACTGATCACTTCTCACTGAGGAGATTGTGTAAGAATTTTTTGGGAAAGTGGCCTCTGGCCTATTTGGATAGAATTTGGCCTAGGAAGAGCTTGGTAGGCGAAGGGGACGGTGAGGAGGACACAGCACAGGCTTGGGTCATAGGGAAGACTTTCTTGAGGACAGTGGGTGTGGGGCGGGCCGGGCCAAGCGCCCGGGGAATCAGGGATCAAAGTAGCATGTGCCGGGATGCCTGCCTTCATGTGTCCCCAGGCAGGGGGCCGGCAGAGTAGCCTGCCCAGAGAGGTGCCGGGTGGGGTGGCTGTGGAACCTTCTGGAACATGAACCCTCTCCAGGCCTGGAGGACCCTGGAGAGTTGGGTTGGCAGCTCCCAAACCACCTTCCTGTCTCACCCTCCCCATGTATTATCTTCACTGTTCATTCACTCAGGCTCACAATTACTTCCCTTTTTTTTTCCATTTGTATCCACTCAGTTATCAATTTCTGGCTTTTAAAAATGGATTAAAAATTTTTTATTATAAAATTTATCATTTTAACCATACATACGTAAGTGTATGGTTGCACAATGGCATTAAGTACATTCACAATGTTGTATAATCATTGCCACTATCTACGTCCAGAATTTTTCATCATCCCAAACTGACACTCTGCACCTCTTAAGCAATAACTCTCACTCCTCCCTGCTCCACACCCCCAGCCCCTGGTAACCTCTGTTCCGCTTTCCATCTCTTTGAATTTGCTGATTCTGGGCACCTCACATAAGTGAGATCATATGATATTTGTCTTTTTATGTGTGGCTTATTACACTTGTGATAATGTTTTCAAGGTTCTTCCATGTCATGGCATGTATCCAAATTTCCTTCTTGTTAAAGGTTGAGTAATATTCTGTTGTTTGCATATACCACATCTGGTTTATCCCTTCATCTGTCGATGGACATTGGGTTCAGAGTCTGGCTTTTTAAAGCATGGCGTATCATGGCTTTTGTCATTATCAACATCACCTACTGTCTAGGTTTGAATAACGCACCACATGCTGGGTTGCAGCACTTGCTCCTCAAGGTCCACAGGCGTTGGCTTCAGAGCTGGGCTCTAGCCCTGTTCTCGTGCAGAGCAAGGGTAGGACATTTTCTCCTATGCACAGTTTCCTGATCTTTGCATGGAAGGCAATAACAACCACGCGTGGTAAGGACTGTTATGGAGACTGCATTTAGTCATGTGTGCAATTGCTTCGCACAGTGCCTGACACATGGTGAGTGCTTAACACACGGTGGCTCTTAAAGATATCATAGCTGAACTGATTTCCCTGAACGTCTTCTTCCCCCCCTCCCCCACCCACCCATCTGATTGGACTCTACCATTTGTTCTAGATTAATTTGCCAAAAAATGTGGGCACTGGACTTGGGGGCTGCTTCTAGTAGTCTAGTTTCTGTCCCTCCAGCCTGAAGTATAGTTCATCTGCTAAATAATACTTGTCCTTTGAGGACCAGCTCAGCTGTGCCTTCTCCCTGAGATTGTTATGTTTCCTTTCCTTTCATAATTTCTTTTGCACTTATTGCCTCCTTGTTATACACTATTTTGTGTATATATTTGTGTTATATATTTTACTTCCAAACCTCATGAATGGGGTCTGCAAATTTTTCTCAGCTTGTACCCCCACCTAGATATGGAACAATTCATATGCCCCAGTATAAGGGGAGGGTTTCCGCAAAACCTTCTTCAGTCTTCCTATTAAAGCCTTACCAAGGCTCTCATGTTACGGGGCACTCTCTCAGCCACTGTATTTGGAACAACATCGGGTAGAAAAGGCACCTTGTCCTGAAGCCATCTCTGCTAGTTCTACTGTTGGTTCTTTGTAAAGGTCAACTAAGTGAATTTGACTTTTTCTAAGGCAATGAAATTTAATACTAGCTGGGTAATTATTTCTTAGTGTTTGACCTTACAAAGGCAAGCATTGGTTATTATCGTAAAAAGCTTTAAAAAAAATCAGTTTAAAAAGCAGTAAAGTGTGAGGTTTAGTTATATGAATGTGGACCTGTAGGACAACATTTTTTACTGACCTAATATTCAAATGTGTTCTTGTGACTTGAGAGAATTTTTTCACTAGGAGCACAGATGTGATTTCAAAAAATGCTTCAACTTAAACAACTTAATGGAAGAGAAAAATGTGAAGATATGCCACAGAAAACTGTTAGATGCATCAAAAAGTGGCTTTAGAAATGCCTAAGACCCTATTTGAAGATGCATGTTCAAAGAATTTGAATAAAATATTAATGAAATGTGAATTAAACAGTATTTTTAAAGTAATTTGTCATACAACATAAATATATGTGTGTGTGTACATATATATGTATGTATAGTTTAAGTTTAATGAATACAGAAACTGCTTGCTGTAGGTGTAATAGGTATTTAACCATTTCATCTCTATCCCTAAAAATTTATCTGTTCAGTTGGACACATCATGTTTGGGATCTCTTTATTTCGGGGGGGAGTGGGGGTGGAAGGGTGATAGTTGTGACTTGTGGCTAGTGTGAATGGGTGAAGGATGCCCCTAATCTTAGTGATTAAAAATTAGTATAGCTTTATACTTGTTTTTAAAAGATGTGTGTCTTACTCTTTCTCTGATAACTTTAGAGGGGAGGGGCAGGGAGTGGTTTAAGTTTAGAAGCATTCAAGTTGAGTATTTAATAAATGAAGCTTATAAAACTGAGGCATCTCTGCTTTGTTTCCCCTTTTTTAAATCCTCTTGGAAATTGAAAATCATTTTCAATTTCCTCTTAGAAATTGAAATTGAAGATCACCCTAATGAAAGTTAAGTGGGTTTAAGGTTTATTGTACATAGTTGGGATAGAAAAGCCCCAAGGCTGTGGATAGTAATAATTAATTCCCTGTGGACCCACTTGCTTGTTTGTGCGCGGGATCCCAAAGTTGCCCACATGCTCTTTGTCCTTCTCATGCTCAGAGGGAAGAGATGGGCCAAGGGCAGCGACCACAGACAGGGATTCCGTGGGGTGGGGTTTGGACAGCGACCTTTGCTTTCCTCTCGAACTAGGAGATTCGGACATCTCTTTGGAGCTTCTGTACCTCCCTCTCTCTAGGGACAGCCCGACTGCTGTTTTGGTTCAAGAGGTGATGGCTTAAGCAAATCTAGCCTTAGGTAATTTGCCAGCTAGGGTTAAGGAGCATGAATCCAGTGGTTTTGGAGTGGCGAACTGAAAGAACAGCAAATGGTCTGTCTGCTGCTCTCGTGTTCCTCCCGGAGGCCTGAGCTCTGCCCAGCTAGTACAGGACAAAGGGGGAGCTTTCAGCCTTCTGTAAATAGCCTATTGTACAAAGGGAGGAGGTGGGGCATGGGATGACAGCATCTTGCCAGCTTGGCTCACTGCATTGAGGAAAGATGTCAGGATTTCTTAATTTGCTGCTACCAGGGCAAGGGTGCCATTTATGTGGGTTTGTTTGAGGGCGGCGTTCCTAGTGAAGTATTCCATCAAACTGTTGTTATTCATCTTGATGAAAGCTTGAGGAACTTCAGAAGGAGAGAAACATCCAGGGCACCTGCTTTTTGATTTATAGATGGCATGAAGAGAACGAAATGCTAATGTAAGTAAAAGTTTGCAGAAATGTAAGAGGTATGTGTGTCCTTAGAGAATGATACCCTTGTGAGTCACTTTTGGCTCTGAACTACTTTTTTCATAGTGCAAACAAAATTGGAAGAGGTGAACCTTTGCATACAGTGGGCCTTGAATCCACATGTTCAGAGGCCAGGGTGATAGGATAAATGCTATCATTTATGTAAGATACTGAGAGTTTAGGTGGGTTTCAGATGCAGAGCTCTCATAATACCTTGGTGTGCTAGCACAGGAAGGACCCTTAGAAACCTGCCTTGTGTTTCCTAACTTGGGTTGGGCCAGGTGACTTGTGAGCCCTTTGCATAGACGATGATGTGTATTCTCAGGGGAGAAGGTCAGTGGCTTAGCACAATTAAGAATCTTTTGTGTAGATTGGATTTAGAGTCAGGTTTGTGTCCCATGCATGACAAACATAGGGACACCTTCGTTGGGGAAGCCTTTTAAGTCTCCGGTCTTGGTTTCCTTATCATCATTTTGCTACTGAGATATTCAGAGAAGACACAGGATGTGAAAGCCTTTCCAAAATGCTGAATAAATGCTAATTGCGTTTTTAGCTATTCTGTCCAAAGATTGGATAGACAGGCACCAAGATTTCTGTTTTCTGACAGTCATGCAATCCAGCTTCTACTACACTGCCCTGCTCCCTCTGTTTCTACCTAGTTCTATTTAAAGGCATCCTCTGCACTGGGTCTTTACAATGGGCTTGTGCCAGGTGTCTCTGACCGTTGTTGCATCCCTTGTCATTCTGTGGTTTTAGACTCCAGCTTTATAGGAAATTCCAAAAACCCAGCTGAGCAAACCCACTTTTTGGAAGTGTGAAGAGGAAGGGTGCACTGGAATAGCTGTAGAGGAAGGAGAAACCAAACGTTGGTAGCCTTGTGTGTTCCCCACTGAGAAACACTGGCTTCTTGAGCTTTTCAGTTAATCAAATTGTATTCTTAGCAAACAGCAGCATGATTTATGTGCCCATGCTATAAACTTCCTTAGGTGATGATGTGGAAATTAGATTTTGAAAGAATAAAAAAAAAATTTCAACTAGAATAGTATTGGAGTAAGAGTAAAATCTGCCTCTGAGTTTTAACCATTTGTTAGCAAGTACATGAGTCTTAATACTTCTTAGAGACCTGTTAGGATTGAGTCTTAAAGCATGCTGTTTTTATGTTCGCATACAGCATTGAAAGACTATTTATTGCATCTAATTTTCTTTGAATGTAGGTTTGCCTCCATTTTTAAATACTTCAAGTACCTTTTCCCTAATAGCAGTTAAATAGAAAGGAAAAGATTTATACTGCTATCAGTTTCACGTTTCAGAGATGTTCTTTACGTGGATCTAAATGAGATGTTGTCTTAGTTCTTTATGCGTAGACTATGGTTTTCCTATGCGCGGCGTTAACCAATTTGCTAAGCGAAGTTGCTTTTTAGCTTGTTACCTGGCTGCCAGCTAAGAGTTATGAATTAAACCGCTATAGCTCGTCATTATCACCCACTAAATAAAGGAATTTGGCTAGATTTAAATCCTTAGCATTACAGATTAATATTCTAATAAAATAGTCTTGCATTTATGCTACTAAATCTATAATTTTCTGGAGTTTTTTTTTTTAAAAATTCTTTCCTTGACTTTTCAAACTTTCTTAGTATAATGCAATCTATAGCTTGGCTACTCCTGATGCTTACAGTAGACAAATTCATCACCTGTATATGACCATGTTTTTATAGAGGAATTATTTCATGTTTTTACTCAGGGACGTGATTCTGCTGAATAGCCCCTGTAAATTCACGTAGTCTAGGTTTTATGGCAACTACTTCAGGGACCTTGGGAAGAGAAGGGAGAAGGGCATGGGGGTGTGTGTAAGGGGTGGGTAATTCCTGTTTAGATTTGAGTGCTGTAGGATAGTGAAGACAACTAGAAGGGGGAGGATTTCAGGGCAAGTTTACGCATTTTGTTGGTAAGGTTGCTTTGCATTTGTAGAGGTGTGTTACCATCTGTGAAATTTTACCACCAGGTGCCAATTGAACCTGGACATGATCTGTCCACTTATCCTTCCCTGAAAGGACTTTCCCGACGCCTCTCAGATGTTGCCTGTTCAATTTGGCCTCTCCCCCACTAGATGGTGAGCCCGCCGAAAGCCTGGACCGGGCCGTCAGCACTGTCTTCCAGCCCCCCGCCCAGTGCCGGGCATGCACTAGGTGCTCACATATGTGGACTTAGAGGAGTAGCTCGATTCCTTTGAACCTGTCTAGAGTAAATCTGCCGCTGCTCTTGGCAATCTTTCTTTCTCAGTATGTCTTAGGTTGCTTAGACATACCACCCAACATCCGATCCTTCATTTCAATGGTTCAAAAAAAGAAAAAAAAATGCCCATTGTTTCTTCTTTTTGGGAAGCTGAGCAGAAAGAAAACAGTGTCTGTTTTCAGAACTGGCCCAGGCAGCGACACTCACTGATGCCTGTCCCTGCCCATGGGTGGTGCGGTGGGGTGACTCTGCTCCGGGCTTGCCATTGGCCCATCCTCCACCTCTGCTCTCCTGAGAAGTCAAGTACGGATTGTGTCTGCTAGTTACCTTTAGCCCAGTGGGCAGCAGCGTAGGACTCGGCATGTGACTCATGCCCTGAGAGACCTTGGCAGGCCGGGTAAGCACCGGCTGAGCCCTTCTAACCCCTCCCCGCCCCCACCCTCACCGCCTTTTCTGTTTCTGCAGTGATGTGTCACCCCACAGTCAGCTGTCGGTGGCACAGATGGTGAGTGGTTTTCAAGTGCTGGTGCTTTCTCTCCAGAATTATGGCCTGAAGAAGTTTGCTTATCTGTTCTTTCTTTGCTGTCATGTTAAACCCTGAAGTTTCGTGTGTGTGCGCGCGCGCGCGTGTGTGTGTGTGTGTGTGTGTGTGTACACGTACATGTACACAGAGCCATTGTAGCAGAGACTGAATGCACTGAGCAAATACATTATGTTGGTTCCTGTACTGTTGGTGACCAATAAAACAGCTTGATATTCTGCTACTTTGTGAAAAACTATTTAATAGTACAGATTTAAGTTTAAACAGGGGATTTCTATATTTGAAAAAAATTATTTTCAGTGTTGCGACCTAGACATTAAAAAGAATATTACAGTAAATAGCTCACAAATACCATCTGACCCTATATTAAAATGTTAATACTTGTTGCATTGCCGGGGAATTTTTGAGACAAGGCTTTCATATCATTTACTATTATTATCTCCTTCCCTTTACTGCTAAGCTTTAGAGCAGTTATTCATTAATAATTTTCTAATTAGAGTTATTCTTATTGATTATCTGTACTGCACATTTATTTTTTATACTGATCTATATATGAATTGTAACATTCTATTTGGGGCTTTGATATATGTGTATCAGGTTATTCATCTAATTTTTTCTGTGTGTTTTTGCTTCTTAATTTTATTTGCACACTGCTTATAGGCAAGCATCATTATTTATTACCTGGGTTACTTCACTGTTCTGTACTCAGGGCTAATCACAGAGCATTGATAGAGGAAATAATAATAATAATATCTAACATTTTTTGAGCATTTTCTGGTGTGTGGCACCAACCTAACCTCTTTATGTGAATCACTTGGCAGTCGTAAAGGCCCCATGAGATAGGTACTATTTTAATCTCCACTCATAGATGAAGCAACTGAGGCACAGAAAGGTGAAGTAATTTGTCTTAAATCATACAGCTAATAAGCTAGGGAGGCAGAATTTGGCTCTAGAGTCTAATACTATTCTATACTGTCTTTCACATCCTTGTGCTAAAATCTTCCTCTGGACATCTGATGGTTGGTTTAAAGTTTATGCACACCCATTTATTTATTTGTTTCTTTCAGCTATGATATCTTGGGCAATGTGAAAGAAACCGATCTTATCAAAATAGCCAACTACAGGTTTCCCAGCATTTATATCACCACTTTTCTGATATGAAGCGTACAGGAAGGTGACATTTAGATTGGTCTGTTTAACCAGTTTGGGAACTTGTTCTAAGATCTGTTGGAAGAAGTAGACACTGATGGCTCTTAGGTGGTTTGGGCTTGTTCCTCTTCACTCATCTCTTCATTAGCCTTGATAACGAGAGTTAGTGTATTTGATTAGGTGGAAGAGAACAGAGATGCAATATCAGAGAGGAAAATAGGAACTTATACCTATTTATTTGAGCATTTTATGGGAAGAATTCTTCGTGGGTAAAATCTTTTTAATGTGGTTAATGAAAGGAAGATAATATTGTTTTTTTTTTTAACACAAGATAATAGAGAAATTAAATAAAAATGAATTCCTAAAATGTTTTTAGAAAAATTGACATTTGACAGCCAGCAATAGGCCTGAAGCATTAGACTGTGGGTTTAATGCCTGGAGTGGTCAGCCTTCGGGAATTCCGGAGAAGAGTCTTGCCTCCCTGGAATGAACACATTTTTCTCTTCCGACAGAATTCAGCTTAGAAAACTACCAACACAGGACAATGCAAGCCCACGAGTTGTTCCGGTATTTTCGGATGCCAGAGCTGGTTGACTTCCGACAATACGTGCGCACTCTTCCAACCAACACGCTTATGGGCTTCGGAGCTTTTGCAGCACTCACCACTTTCTGGTACGCCACGAGACCCAAAGCCCTGAAGCCACCATGTGACCTCTCCATGCAGTCGGTGGAAGTGGCGGTAAGTGAAGGCCCCTCCTGCCTCCTGGGTTTCCTCTGCATCCCCCGCGTTAGTTAAGCCCCACTGGATATGGCATTGATCACAATCACAACCACAATCAAGTATTTGGTTGTGAGGGTACTTTGTAAACAGAAATGTGCTGAACAAACAGCAGTCGTTGATAGTAAGCAGAGGTATAGTCCAAAACGTAGGACACAGGGACAGAGGAAGTGGCTACCCACAGTCACACAGAAGATCATTCCAGAAATCACACTGAGCTCCTACCCTGTGCTAGGCTCTGTGGTGGGCCCAGGGGATTCCACGAGGGGAAGAAGACGGCACAGAGCCCCTCTTCTCCCCAGGGTTATAGTCCAGCAGGGATGAGAGTTGTTGAACAAATCTTGTAGGAGGAAGGGTTTCACTGGTAGCATATCTGGAGCTTAGAACACATCCTCAAGCTGCTGGAAGGGACTTCGGGATTTCAAACAGAATAGGGCTAGATAGGGTAGAAACTTGCCAGAATAACGCGGCTGCAGAATTTAGGACAGGATGTGAAGGAACAAGAGCATTCACGAGGGGCCTCTGACTGACTTGCTGAGTGCCCAGGCTGTGCGTGACTGACCAGAAGGCTGGTGATGAGAGTTTGTTGAGTCGGCTGTCGGAGGGAAGCCTGAAGACCCGTTTAGGAAGATTCTTTCTTACTGCTCCTGCCCTCCCTTCTTTCCCTTAATCTCTTTTCAAGGTTAGCGAAAAAGGTGAGGTGTCGAAAAGATGAAGCCACGTCCTCACTGATGCGTTGACACGTCACCTACACTTCGCTCTTGCTTTGTAGTTGCCTGCGTTCCCTACCTAAGTCAGAATTAGTTTTCGGTGTTGATTATGCAGCAGATTCACAGAAGAACCTTGGGAAGCCCAGAATTCCCTCTTTTTACTGCTTTAGAAGTGGAGATGAAAGACCTTTCCCACTTCCCGGGATGGCCACAAGGAGGAGAATGTGTGTCCTTTCAAATAAAGCCCTGGCTGGAGTCAGAGCTTTGTTGTCATTTGTGGGGTTTTAGTTCTTTGTTTTATTTTAGACAAGTTCTTGGATTTGTTAATGTGAAACTCTTCAAACATATAAAAGATAATGTCATACTTCATGCCGAAATATAAATATAGAATGACTGAACTACTGCTGAGAAAATCTTCTTTATTTAGAAGGTCAAGGTACCTAAATATTTCACCTCTGCCAATCACGTACCAATAATGAGTAGAATTTAACTTTTCCCAGTAGGTTCATGTGATGTTTTTGGCTTTCCTTCCCTTCTGGTGGAAGACCTGCAGTAGCATTGCCATTGCTGTGAGAAGAGTTACTGGCAAGTGCAGGGTTAAGACATTCTTAATTTGGCAGGAACTGTAAGAAATGCCTGATTCTTCTCACATGAGAAATTCTGGGGGCACTTACAGTGTAGTTTTTAAGTTCCAACTTCATATAAAGTCATTGTACCTTATTAAAGTAATTGTATGTGTTCTCTGTAGAGCAATTTAAAACTACAGATAAGCAGAAAGAAAATGAAAATCTGTAATCCTACTACCTGGCATGTAGGCTTCCTGATTTTTCTCTTTGCTTATAGAAATAGATTCAGCTCTGATTTTCGGAATTCGTGGGTCTTAGGAATAGATACTAAACTCGCTTTGCCTTTTTAAAAAAGAACTTAACATTTTGAATTTAAAAGCAGCCCTGGAATTATGGTGCTTAGTGATCACAGGTGCTTTGATGCAGCTAGCATCATCTCACGGACATCTATGGCAGGGAAGGAGGAACTTAACTGATGTTGTAAAGCGTTGGTGAGGAGCCTGTGTTCCGGCACTGTTGCAGGGGCTGACCACCAGAATGAAATACTTCGTTCCTAGTTTGAAAACAAGTAAGCACCTTTCGCCAGTTCCCACCTTCACCCTGCCCCCTCATCTCACGTATGCAGTTTTTGTTACCCTCCTCTTCCCAGAAACTTTCCATGGATATTAAGATGAGAGGCATCTGCACTTTGTGGGGTTTGGTCACATCTCATCACAACCCACACCAGCCGTTTCCCAGATGCCCTTTTTTAAAGCAGCAGCACAGAGGTGCTTTACAAGGTACACCTCCTAGAACTTTCTTTCAAAAATCAGGTTTGGAAAGTGGAGGTTAGTGCTCATGCTGTCAGCCTGTAATGAAGACCCACACTAGAGAATGGGAGAGAAGTAGGGTTAGGAACAGAATCCAAAAGGTCTTTCCTAAATGTTGGAGCATGGCCTGAGAGGGACCCTGTCTGGAGAGCCATGTCCCCGTGGCTGCAGTGGCCATTCACCAATTCCAACAGTGACCTGAAGGCTGGCTTTTCCCTACATGCCAAGGAAGAACTTCCATCTTATAAAGATTTTTACTGCTGCTGCTCTGTCACTTTGGGCAGTGAATGGAAACAAGTGTTGTGATTTGTGTGTTTGTTTGTTTTTACATCACTTTCACAAGGGATGTGCAAGAACTTCACTTGTCTTTGCCTGTTCTCTGAGATTGAGAGCCCCTTGGCCCTTTCATGAAGACGACCTCCATTGGAGTGGCTTGGTCAGGGCCCAGACCCTGCTGGCTGTAGTTAAGGGAAGTACAAGAGCATGGTGGGGCCAGAAGGGACCAGGGAGAAGAGAGATGAGACCTAGGCAGGTCCGGCAGCCGTGAGCAGGTTCACCAGGCGTTTCTGACCTCACGTTCCTCATCTGGAAAACAGGAGTGACTGAGGTGCTTCCCCCTTTCAGCATTGCTGAGAGGACCGCATTGTTACGCAGTGGCTGCCTGGCCCACAATAATACTCAGTAAGTGTTAGTTTTCTGCTTCCTTGAAGGTCTCCTCTTTTAATCATTTTATACCTGAGAAAACTGAGTTCAAAGAGATGAAATGCTATTATACAGTTAGTGGAAGGTCTAGAACTCTGTTATGCTGCCTTCATTATTGCAGTCGAAAGTTGTGTGCTGGAAGTAAAGTTTAGGTCTGTCCAGGGCAGTTTGAAGAGTCAGTGGCTAGAGCCTCTGCACCCACAAGCAGGCTCTTCTGAAAAAGGACGTGCGGGCTCAGGAGGCTGAAGGTAGTGATGGAAATGGAAGGAGCAAAAGGGAAACAGAGTCTAGATTCTGTACACAGGCTGGATGTAGAATCAGAAACTGCCAGGAGCCAGGTGGGGAGGGGGCACAGGGCTGTGGAAACCTGAGCAGCTCTGCCCTTCTCGCGTTCTCCGCTCTGGAACCCAGTCGGACAAAGAAGGGGTCAGAGCAGAACTTGGTGCTGATGGGCTTGTAGGCCCACCTATCAAGTTCAAGGAATTTAGGCCCCGAACCATCGTGAAGTATAGACGAGAACCATTGTTATTGCTGAAGGAGGTGGCAGGAAGAATGTGTGAGTTCCTCACATCGAGGAGAGAAGTGGTACGGCATCGAGGTGACTCACTTGTCGAATTAGTTCCGAAAGGTTTTTGACAACTATGACTAGATTATAAAGTACTTAAATGAAAACCCATGTTATTTGTTTGTTTTTAAATATTAGACAAAGGAATGAATCGTAGCAAGTAAAAATTTCCTTATATCTACAAGTCCTTAGCTTCTCTAAGACTTAATTTTAAGAATATCAGAACTTAAATTAAAATTTACTTATAGTGGCAACCCAGTTAGTCTATCAGATTCACTGTTTAGACTTGTTACCAGACCTTGGTTCTAGCGTGGGTTTATATCTTTTAATATGAAGAAGCGTGGTTATAACCATCTTATTTCCAAGTTGGATGACTGAATTCCACACCAAGTAATCTCATGACATTTGCGTCCCATGCTGGCTGGTGACCCTTTTGCATGAAAGGTTGAAAGTTTCACATCCACATGTTGGGATATATATGGTTAGTGACTTGCTGTGGTACTTTAATTCTGTGCTCAGAAAGTCTGTATGAAGGATGTGATGTTTGGGTTTGCCTCTCCACAAGTCACAGAGAATAGTTATTAGGTGTGTATTCATTCAGTGAGGACTCGAGCTTCTGCCATGTGATGTGCATGACGCCAGGGCAGAGCAGTCCAGCGGGAAGTACTGCTCAGGGCTCCTCCTGTCCTTGGCAGAGGGTGAGAGCCATCCCCAAACTAAGAGCAATGCAAGCAACTTGTTTTCATGCCATAAAACCACAGCTGTGGATTCATTGAAAGAAGCAAACTAAATGGAGCCTATCCAGCCTGTGGAAGCAATGCTCAATAAACAGCATGGTTTTAGAATTCAAAAGTCCTGGTCTGCCAGAGGCTTGCATGAACAAACCAGACTTCCCAGCTCACATGCACGCTGCAGATAGCTTTCTCTGTCCCCATTCAGAGGGTGTGTACAGAGCGTAGTACTGAGTAGGGTTTTCCTGTGTGGCTGGCGGATTCCCTCCTTTGCCCATGGTCGTACTTCACATGAGTATGTGTGTAAAGGACCACTTGCAAACTGGCATAAGCAATTTCTGCAGGAGAGGAGAGTGGGCCATTGATTCATAAGATTTATGAAGATTCACCCGGGCTTGGGGAGGTAAAGCAAGTGTGTGCCCACTGGGGGCTGATGCTGGTGGAAACAGAGTGGTGATGCCCTTCTGCACTGGAAGGGTGGGGCCGGCTCTGAGCAGTGACTGTCGTTGCGTTGGGCAGGACCAAACGCTGTTGTGAGACAGACGTTTAGGGACAAGCCCGCGTGGAAGCTGCCAGGGAAGGACAGAGAGTTGTCCAGGAAGGGCAGTTGGGTGGATGGTGGTAGCACTCGCTCACCCTGATGCCAGCCTGGCGGATCTGCAGGAGGAGTGTTCATGCCACCTGTACAAGGGGGCATTCGACTAACAGATTTGCACCAGGAGCGGGGTAGCAGGTGAACACTGGGAGGAAGGGAGAAATGTTAGGAACAGTAAGTGGTTGTTTCTGTGGTCATTTATAAATAGGACATAATAAATATTGTTTCCGTAGTTATTTGTAAATATAAATCCAATTCTCATCTCTGGAACAGAGAATAGTTACCAGGTACCTATTCAACTAGAAGTGCATGCGAGACTTGGGAAGAATCTCTTGGTCTGATGCTCTGGCTTCATACCTATCAGTCATCCTTGTTGAAATCTTGACTGTTTTTAGCATTAACTTTAATTTACTTACCATCTGGAATTGCAGGTTCCCAGTCATCATTCCCCATGGCCTGTTCTTCCCTGGTCTTGACTGCACAATAACTCTGCAAGTGGTCAAATGAAGATGTGAGCAAAGATTTGCCCTTTTAATTCTGCCCTAACAACTTTGCTGACATGGTACTCAAGAGAATTCTTGGACATATTTTCCTGAGAAGTGTTCCAGCATTTGATGCCATTTTCAGCAAGCAGTCCTAATAGTTGGGGCTGTGGGGGTGGGATGGAGAGAGTGTACTTAGAAGTGGTGTTTTCGTTTAGAAATGTTATTCTGACAGTGTGCAAACATCGGCATTTTCGTAACTTTAGCACATTTTCTAAAACTTAGTGGGCTTCTTGTTTGTTTTTTTTTTTTTTTTTGAGACAGAGTCTCGCTGTGTTGCCTGGGCTAGAGTGAGTGCCGTGGCATCATCCTAGCTCACAGCACTTAGTGGGCTTCTTAATAACAAAATATGAAAAACCTTGCTAAGTTACTTTTTCTTGCTAAACTCACATTGTGGGAACAACTGAGTTGCTCTTTAAGATGCTATAAGACCTGTCAGCTGACTTAGAGACACTTCTCAGGTGGCTGAATGAGGTGGCAATAGTGTCAGTGGCGTAATGAGCAGCAGTTGTTGGGTGGGGTGCTCTGCAGGCTGAGGCGCGGGTATCACAGAGAGCTGAAGGCGGAGTTTCTGATCTTTGTGCAAGACCAGGGCGCAGAAGTATTAAGTAGCTGCCTTAGGAATTCAAGGAGAAAGAAAGAGATGGATTGCTATTTTTTAAAAAACTATTTGTTTCTGGGTTCCGTTTCCCCAGGAAGAAAAAGCCATAAAGTTCACTACAGGTAGAATATGATAAAGCAGGTCTGAAAACACAATTTGATTTTGTACAAATGATGCCACTTCTCACAGGCTTCATTAAACACAGAAAATGTGTTCACATAAATGACAGAAACACGTGCTGTACTATTTATTTAAGTTTAAAAATAGCCTCCCCCAAATGGAGCCAACTGGTGCCAAATGAAAAACGACAAAGGTAGGCTAGGCTGTCTGCGTTTCTTGGCAAAATCCCTTCTGCACGCTGTTGTCCAAGAGGCCAACAAAGGATGGTAAGTAGAAATGTGGTTCCCTTGGGACGAGGCAGGAGGGAAGCAGAATGCCTCAGATGTTCTAAATGGCTGGCGTGTGAAAAGTTTTGCAGGCAGTCTAGTCTTATTTTGCTGGAGCAACGTGTGTGTATGTGTGGGGGGATTTGGATGTTGTGACTTCCCTTTCATTGCGGTGGGAGGGTGCTATTTTCCCTCCTGCGGTTGGCTGATTTTGTTCTGGTGATGAGATATTCTGCTAAGTGCTATGTCAGCCTTCTACCCCACCCGTCTTAAACAAATCCTCTGATTGCGATAGATTAGAGCTCCAGAAGTTGCAACTGGAGATGGTCTAGGGATCTGAGGATTAGAGGAACGCGTTCAAGAATCAAAAAACCCAGCTGGGCTCTGGTGATCCGGACCCTGTCTCCTCAAGATGAACAATGTGTGGGCAAGTTTGGAACCTGCTTGGGAACCACAGAGCAAATCTTAGCATACCTGAGTGACCCACTGAGCTGGGTTTGAAGCTCAACACATTGTAGACGTGGGAGTGAGCAGGGGAAGCGTCCCCCTGAGTCTGAGTTTCCTCTTCTGGAGAGTGGCTGGCCTTTAGCAGGCGCTCGGTAAATAGTCATTTACCTTCCATCTTTCCTGCATGCAGATGTCAACATCCAGCACTGACTGTTAGGATGGTGCTGCCCTTTCTGTGCTCACCTGGGAGTAGAGGATCTCGGGAAGTTAGCTAGTTAAGTGGTGAGCGTGAATAGCAAGCCTGCGGCTCCATGGTTACCCTGTGACATTTACAGTTTGGTGTATTGGGGGAGTCTGGGTATTTTTAAATAGCCTGTGCATTATGTTCAGAAATTATTATGGAGAGGAGGGTTGCTTATAGGTTGGCCTTTAAAAGACCTAGTTTAATATATCAAGGATGTAGTGTTGCTGGATATGGGAATTGATGACTAGAGATCCTCTCTGTAAAGGTCAGTGGATGGAAAAGTCATTTTGTGTCTGTTTATAAAAAGAAGCAAATGACGGTGGCCTGGGCAGGCTAAGATGCATGTAAAATGTAAATGCCAGGAAGAATACTGTTGGCCCTCTATGGCTTCCACATCTGTGGATTGAAAATATTTGGGGGGAAAAGAAATGGGTGGTTGCATCTGTACTGAGCATGTACAGACCTTTTTGTCTTGTCATTATTCCCTAAACAGTATAGTATAACAGCTACTTATACGGCATTTACATTGTATTAGGTATTATAAGTAATCTCAAGATGACGTAAAGTACAAGGGAGGGTGGGGAGGATGTGTGTAGGTTGCATGCAAATACTACACCATTTTATAACAGGGACTTGAACTTCTGCGGATTTTGGTCTCCTGGGGCGCGGGGAACCCGGAACCACTCCCCCGCAGACACCAAGGGATGACCATACACTCCTTGTGGAAGGGCATTTCACTGCTGTGGCCTGTGGGTACCCATTTGTAGATTGAGATGGATCAGACCACAGTTTATGAAGCTTGGGCCTTCCTACCACCTAAGAAATCCTCAAGGACATAACTTGTTTTTGCATTTAAATAAGGGAGCGACACAAAATAACTGGCCATCAAGTCTCCCTATTTGTTAAATGCTGATAAGCATTCTGGCCTTGGGAGCCTTTGATTCATGCTGATGTTCAGGGTTTCCCAGCTCTTCCTGCCCCCCAGGGGAACTTGAACTTTTGTTTCCTGATTCAGCCTGTGTGGGGAGACTGACCTCAGGGGGAACCTTAGCTTGCATAGATGTTACAGAATGTACTCGTGACCACTGATTTGACTGTAGTGTGTTTGAGTCACCATCTTTTTTTTTTTTTAAACTGGGAAAACCATATAACCACATTAAAGAGGTCTATAGCAGAAGAAATAAAAGACTCACAATCCCTCCCGACTCACAGTCTTAATAATGTCCTGCACTCTCGACTGGGGCTGTCTGCTTAGCTCGCCCTGTTTCCTGAGCACAACTGAAACCCCCACCTCCACCCACAATCCATAGGTTATGTCAGAAAGCCAAATTTAAGGTATTTTTCATTGAAGTAAACATTCCTAGAAATAGCCACATGTACTTGAATGACCCAGTATTGTAATCAAATCCCCTGCTTTTGAAGTGGCTCTATTTTGTGACATGCATAGACATTTTGGGTTCCAGTTGCGATAGCTGTGCCTCCCAGCACTCAGAGTGCAACACCTTGAGTTTGTGGATATAACTGAGGCTGCTAACACCCAGTGTTTAAGTATGGCACTTTTGTTCAAGAAGAAAGGTAGCACTTACGCACATCAAAAATGATGATTCTTATCCAGGCATGGTGGCTCACACCTGTAATCCGAGCACTTTGGGAGGCTGAGGTGGGAGGATCACTTGAGCCCAGGAGTTCTAGGTTATTGTGAGCTATGTTGACACCACTATACTCCAGCCCAGGCAACAGAGTGAGACCCTGTCTCTAAAAAAAAAAAAAATTCTGTAGGTTACTCATAGAGCAACACATTTCAAAGCACAAATCTTTTTGCTTTGTGCCATTTCCCTATTTTATTCAACCTGCTCTCTTGAAATTACAGAGTGTGTCTTACAACTAAGTGACAATCTGACCTTTTACCCAGGTTCATCATGCCTTCAATTAGCTTCTCTTTCTGCTTGTCTCATTGACTGCTTCTTTTCAAGCTTTTGCTAATGACGCTAATTGTTAATTAAAATAATAATAAGTATCTTGTCCTCAGGTTACATTGTCAAGATGATGGCTTTATTGGGGATGTAATTACCTTCTTTTACTTTGATTTGTCTGTTTTGCCGCTATGTTTCTCGAAGTCCTGAAGATTATATACCACCAAAAGCTTAAACCTGAAGAATTATTTAGCTAAAACTTTGTTATAAAATGATCTTAGAGCAGTGATTCTCAAAATAAGAATTGGGAAGTCGACCAAGAGAGTTGACCTATCTTGAAGGGATATGGCCTCCACATATCCAAAGCTAAACTTAATCTCTGTCTTCAAGCCTATACCCAGTGCCCGGTGTTCTATTTGGCAAAATGGAACTGCTGTCTTCTCAGCCCTTCTTCTTTTCTGCTACACGCGGTACCTGCCAGGTCCTGTTCATTAGCACTATAGTGCTTCTAGCATCGCTGTCCTTCCCTGCTCCCTTAGCTCAGGCTGGGAGGAATTGGCTTCTTCTTAGCCTCTCCCCTCCTCCTGTTCTGCATGCTGCTTACACTTCTGGTAGATTTCCTTCTAAAACATTACCCCATTTTCACCACTGCCCTGCTGGAGACCTTGATGCCTCCAGGATGGTGCTTCTTGAACTTCGGTGTCCTCTGAAGGGATTCTGGAAGCACAGGTTGCTGCATGATACGCCGCCCCAAGTTTCTAATTCAGCAGGTCTGACTAGGGCCGAATAATTTGCTTTCCTAACAAGTGCTAGGTGTTTCCCAGACCACACTTTAAGGAACTTGGCTCTACAATGAGCCCTTAGATTCCAGGCCTGCTCCTGTCTGTTCATTCTGACCTTCCCTGCAGTCTTGTGCTCTGGCAGTACTCTCTGAGGTCCGTATAGTCACTTAGGGACAAGACTTGGGCCCCGTCAGAGCAAGCTTGTGTCTTATTCACCTGATTCCCATCCACCCCACTTGCAGCTCTGAGAACTCCTCAGCAGAGTGCAGAAAGCAGTGTGGCTGTTGTAGGGATAGCGTTGAAAAACACCGTGTATGGGTAGAGAAGGCACCATCCTAAGCAGAGTGACATGAAGACCTCCCTGTGGGCCAGCCAGGCTGCCTGCGCCTCCAGGCCAAGCTGAGACAGGCAGAGTGGGTGGGGCCCGTGGCCAGAGGGCAGGTATTTATGGCAGTTGGCCCTTCTTCACCTTGCACACCTCTTACTTTTCTTATCTCTTTCTCTGTTCCTTATTTTCCTTATTCTCTGTCATTCTCTGCCTCATCTTTCTCTTCCTACCTTAGCCTTTGCGCCCTGGGTCTTTTCATTAGCTTCATGAGCTGAAGAGGTTTCTGATACTTACTTACTAAAAAGCTGCAAAATTGCTTCTGAGTTTTAGGCTATTAGAGTAAAGATATAGGTTATAGAGGACTTGTGTTATTCCTTAGGGCATGTTATTGGGTGCATGAGTAATATTCTATGTGTTCATATTTTACAGGTAAGTTCTTGTTTAACTAAAAATAACCCTGGAAGTAGACTCATGGTATTAAATATCTCCATTTTACAGAAAAGAAAACAGACTCAGAGATTAAGTAATAGTAATGCATGATACTAAAGTGAAGAGATTTTTCCATTCTTATGCACACAAAGAATAACTTCTTTGTTTTATAAAGTGGCATGTTGTAGTTAGTTAATAATCATGTTTGGAATCATGGCTATAGGTATTAGAAAGTTTCTGCCAAGATAGAGAAGATGATGTTGTAATTAAAAGGTATGATTGGGAGATATTTACTGCAGAAAACTATTTGCAGTTTTAGATCAAAAGTTAAACACACATACGTAGCATAGTTCAAGAATGTATATAAATGTAGAACCATAGGAAAAAAGTCTGGGAGGAACTTACCAAACTGTTGGTAGAAGTCACTCTTCTTTTCTTTGATATACTTCTGTACCACTTAAATGTTTTTAAAAACAATATATAAAGTATAACTTAAGGGGTGGGGGAGACAAAAAGCAAAAGAGCTTGCAGGAAGAGGAGTGGGTAATCCTAACGAAAATAGAAGAGTCCATGAAAACAGATCTGGCAGTCACTGCCTTAGAAGGGGTCTCCACTTGAGTTCTTCCCCTGGAATCCGTCCGTTCCCCACCAGTGCTGCCTGCTGAGACTGTCAGCTCTTCGAGACCTAGCTCCTTCCCCCTTCTTCTTGGAGTTTCCTGTTCTCTCTCATCACACCTCTAGCCAGAAATGATTTCTTCCATTTTGGGACAGTCCTCTTCTTGTGGTACCAGAAGTTCTCATATCACAGTCTAATTTCCCCAAGAGTTTCCTGACCATTGCAAAGTAAAGGCCCCCCTCTGAAATTTAAAACAAAAACAGATTGTAGGTTCTAACATCATAGTGGTTGAGCTTTTATTTATCAGCCTCTAAAGAATGCTTTTGGGGTTCCTGTGAATGTCTGGGTCCCTTGCAGTGTCTCTGTGATCCCAGAGGGTTCAGCAGCTCTCAGTGGAGAACTGTCGCCTCTTAAGACTACCACTGCTACTGCCTGAGGCTTGGAACCGCTGCCTCATCCATGGTTACAGGTTCTTGTACAGAGTGTACTTACGAAGCCAACAGATGAAGACAACTCAGAGAAAGGTGCACAGTGACATCAAATATGCATACCTAAAAAAGTTGCAAATAAAACTGATAAAGGCCTATCTCTGCACATCCATATGTTTTATAGCTGATGATTTTAGCTATTACATGCTATATGAGAAACTGAAGTTCCTAACAGATTATAGTACAGTTGGTAGGGAGATAAAACAGTGGAAATTATCTCAAAAAGAATATAGATAACATTACAGAAGTCAAATCAGGTGGTATGTCATGTCCACCAGAGCTGAGCAGCCTCAGTCCTCTGTGCTGGGGATGGCAATGGTTTGAGAATTGCCTGTGTCTGGGGGGGCCAGTTTGCAGGCCTCCTCTTGCTCTCCCCGGCCTTGTCAGGCAGGACCAGTTGTCAGTCTGTGAACCTCTTGTCTTTTTTTCTTCAGTTGTTTCCTTTTCCCAGGGATCCCTTTGCCAGCCACGCTGTCTCAGTGCTGTTTCTCTGAAGCCTGCACTTACCTCCTGGTGAACGACCGATTTATATCAGCACATCAGCAAACCCGGGGCTGCGTTCATGAGCAAAGTACTCACCGAGCAGCTTTTCTGCAGGGGGCCTCCTGGAGGAGAGCTGGGGGTGCCCCAGGGGCACGTTAGGCTTTTTATTTTAAAAATTTTTGTTTATTTATTTGTAATGGACAAATACAAGTTATGTATATTTATGCTGTACAATAGGAGGAGTAAGTTCAGGAGATCGATTGTTCATAACAATGGTGACGCTGTATTGACTGTAGTTGGTGACTAGTTAATAACCTGCAAGAGTAGATGTGAAGTGTTCTCCCCACAACTAAACGACAAGCTTGTAAGGGAATGGATGTGTCAGTTAGCTGGCTTTAGCCATTTGGCAGTGTGTACCTATATAAAAGCATCATGCTGTAGGCTTTTTATTTTTCACTCTTGCTTCTAACACACTCCCCTGTCTGTCTTTTGCAATAGGGTGGTGAAGGTGCTCGAAGATCCGCGCTACTGGACAGCGATGAGCCCTTGACGTATTTCTATGACGATGTCAGAACCTTATACGAAGGTTTCCAGAGGGGTATACAGGTGTCAAGTAAGCATTTTACTGCATTTGTGTGGCTGACGCTTACTGTTTTTCACTAAGGGTGGCCTTTCTTTTGGAAAGGCTCATTTACTCTTGTGTTCTGCCTACTTTGTAGCACTCTAGCCTCTCTGCCTACGCCCAGAATTTTCCCAGAGTCAGCCCCAAAGCTCGCTGTATCCTCTAGATGTTCCCTGTGGCCAAGGGGGCTCCATGGCCAAATATGTTTTCAGCATGTCCTGTTCTTTATGGCAAGTCACATGTACATTAGCTCATGGTGGACTCTGATGTTTCCTGCAGTAAAGAGACCTGTTTAATGGGCCCTAATCCAGCATTTTTCAAGCTTGCCTGACCATGAAACCCCAATTTTGAGAAAGAAATACTGACATCCCAAGGTCAGTGTTCTGTCCGAGACACTTTGGAAATGTTGGCTCATGGGATTACCCTTAATTATTAACTACGGCATAAGAGACCTCAGGATATTTGGTACCTGCATTCTTTTCAGCCTCTGTCCCTTCCAGGCCTCCTGTGTACGCTCCTCAAGTCACAGCGAACTTCCCACAAAGCCATGACCACCTCTGCTCTCTCCCGACCCCAAGCCTTTGTGCACCTTTTCTCCTAAGATCATAAAGCCTCTTCTTCCCACTCTTAGGCTAGGTGCTGGATGTATTCTTATTAATTTTTTAAAACTCATTGCATTTCACTCTTTCTCTAAAACCTTCCTGGTCTGTCATTTTCATGTCCTCGCTCCCAGTGAGGCATTTCTCCCATTTCCCCTCCCAGCACTGTGTACCGCCTGCTGCATAGCCCTGGATGGCGCGGAGGTGTTCGCCTGGCATCCGGCCCCACTAGCCTGAGCTCCCTGAGAATGGGGTGGCCGTCAGCCATCTCTTCTCACGGTGCTGACACAGCGGCACACACAGTAGGCGCTCCATTAATGCATCCTCCGTGAAGGAGGCAGTACCTTCTGGTTCCCCCATCCCTCTTCTTGTTTTAGCCACTTCGTTTTTGCTTCCACCAGGTTCTTCTCTAGAAATGATCTTTGGAATCCATGCTTTGTTATTGAAATCCTTTGGTAGTTAGCTTTTATTTTTGCCATGGCTAGCCAGATTGTGATTTCTTCACAGTTGGGGACCATGTGGTACTGTTTTCTCTGTCCCCCACGATATACTGAATGTAATATGTGGTCAAGAAGTGCCCATCATCTTTTTTACTTGGTGCTGGTAAAATTGGATATCTCAGTGTGTTTGCCCGAATATCCCAGAGCGGCCTCATTAAGCCCCACTACAAAAGGAAGGCAGACTTCATTTATTAACTTTCTGAAAGTTGGTATTAAGGTCAGGGCTTGTCTGTGATAAATATCTGTAAGTTAAAGCAGCCTAATAGAAGGCCATATGGAAGAGAGTGTGTGTGCGTGTGTGTGTGTTGTTTACCACTACCACAAAGCGTGTATATATACTGACCTTGAACAATGTGGGGTTAGGGGTGCCAACCCCCCACACAGTCAAAAATCATGTGTAACTTTTGACTCCCCAAAAACTTAGCTATTAATAGCCTACTGTTGACCAGAAGCCTTACCAATAACATAAGCAGTCAATGAACACATATTGTGTGTGTTACGTGTATTTATATGCTGTGTTCTTACCGTAAAGTAAGCTAGAGAAATGTTATTAAGAAATTATAAGGAACAGAAATATGTTTACTATCCATTAAGTACAAGTGGATCGTCATAAAGGTCTTGGTCCTCCTCGTCTCGCATTGAGCAGGCTGAGGAGGAAGTGTGGGGTTGGTCTTGCTGTCTCGAGGGTAGCAGAGGTGGGAGAAAATCTGCCTATAAGTGAATCTGTGTAATTCAAGCCCATGTTGTGCAAAGGTCAACTGTATATAAAAGAATACACATTTTTCCATTGTTAGCAATGGGTGGGATTCTAGGAGCATGGCGATTTATGTTATATACATCTAACTCTCTCCTGATCCTAACACAACATGTAACATTTTTTTTTGGTCATTTGCTCTACGTGGACAATGAAGGTTCTTCTATGAATGCTTCAGAGAAGGTGAAGGAAAATAAGTTCAGTCTTCTTAATTTACACTGATTGAAGAGAGCTGCTTTGAAGGTCACTGTTTTCTTTTTTTTTTTTTTCCCAGAGGAGCTTTTTATTCTCTTTGATTTTGTTAGACTACCGTAGAATTAAACTTTTATAGAAGAGCAAGACCCAGCATTTAGATAAAGTGGTCAGAAGTTTGTTGAATGATGGCAGAAACCAGCCTGGAGTTTTTAAACCTAGTATTTTAAAACTGCACCTAGGAAGCCATTTAGTTAGATTGAGTTCCCTGTTTATCAGTGGCTCTCGTCCCTAGCTGTGCTTTAGTACCACCTGGGGAACTTTTAAAAAATACTAAGGCCCAGGCCCCATTCCCATCTAATTGAGTCAGAAATGTTATTAGTAGAGAGCCCTGGGTATAGTACATTTTTTAAGTTCCCCAGGTCAACCTAGAGCTTAACTACCACTGTTCTAGAGCTGGAGTCAGCATACGTTCCTGTAAAAGGCCGGATAGTAAATATTTTAGGCTTTTGGGGCCACATGGTCTTGGTTACAACTACTCACCTGCAGCCTTAGAGAATACATATCTTTACACCTGCTTCTAAAAAAAAAAAAAAAAGACAATGCATAAATTAATGAGTGTGGCTGTTTTCTAATAACACTGTATATTTACAAAAACAGGCAGTGGGCCTTGATTGCTCCCTTGGCTATAGTTTGCCAGTCTCTGTTTCTGTGGCATAAAATAGCATCATGTCATATGGTTAATGTACTGTTTTTCCCTCCGAAAACAACATCTGATTGGACTTGTTTGTACGGCCCAGGCTTTGTTACGGTCTCTGTATATTGAAGAGGGTCTGAGAATAAGGCTCTTTCTGTTTTCACCAGCACTGTTCCTAGGGGTAGCAAAGGAGTCAGTGTGTCCAGCCTGTGTCCCCCCCACCCTCAAGATTGATTCTTGCGTCCATACATGCATCACACTTCTGTCCTCTGGGGCACTGTCTGTGTGACAGGCCCAAGCTTGTCACGGCCCCAGGCGAGGCCACCCCGTGCCTTCCTTCCTGCTTGTCACGTCCTTACACCAAACAGAACACCTTCATGAACACTCAGACGTGCACTGGTGAAGCCAGATGTATTATGGTCTCTTTCTGCTTCCTGGAAACCTAAATTGGAATCAGGACACATCCTGATATTTCTTAACTCGATTTCACAAATGTCCCCCCCCGCCTCATTTTGCATCTTTTCTTTGTCTTCGTCAGGACTTCACCATGTAACCAGGATTCCAGGGCACATAAAGGATTATACTTTGCTTTTCATATTCTGAGCGAGAATGCTTTAAACTTCTTTAGGAATGTGGAGTAATACCTCTTCCTGAAAGCCAACAGCAGCTCCTCACCTCTCAGCTGCTGACGCCTGGTCTATGCCAGCAGGATGTTAGAGAGGAATGCACAAATTAGGTGTCGCCCTTAAAAGTCATATTTACCTATTCTTCTCTCTCTATCTTCTCTTGCCCCATTTAAGAAACAAAACGAAGATAAATAAGCAAATAAAAAATCAGACCAAAATCCAGGGAGAAAACATTTCTAATCTGAACTCATCATTTCTAATCTGAGGAAGAAAGTAGAGTCTACCTGATATTTTTAGAATAAGGTGGGATGGAAATTAAAATCCAGGGGTATTTATGCACATTAAGCCCATCCTTATTTTTTTCTCTTTTTAGATAATGGCCCTTGTTTGGGCTCTCGGAAGCCAGACCAGCCCTATGAATGGCTTTCATACAAGCAGGTGAGTTTTCTGGCTCCGTGGACCACTGGAGCAAGCGGGAGTGCTTGCGCACGTCA
>RJWJ010021434.1:0-27881 GCA_004363605.1 Indri indri
TCTGGGGGGGGCGGGGGGAGAAGTGACAGAAAGAGAAGACACCAAAAAGAGAACAAAGACATGTAAAGGAGCCTGGCAAGGTGACTCCCACCTGCAATCCTAGCACTGTGGGAGGCCAAGGCAGGAGGGTTGCTTGAGCTCCCGAGATCAGCCTGAGCAAGAGGGAAACCCTGTCTCTACTAAAAATATATTAGCAGGGCATGGTGGTGTGCTCCTGTGGTCCCAGCTATTCGGGAGGCTGAGGTAAGAGGAGGTTTGAGATTACAGTGAGCTATGATGGGGAGAGGGTTGCGGGGACGCAGCACAGTGAGATTTTGTCTCAAAAAAAAGACACAGAAAGGGAGAAGGAATTACTGTGTCTCAGAAGCCAGACAGCAGGGGGTTCTGCCAGGAAGGGGGTTTTCAGTAGCATGAAATGTTTTAGATAACAACGGCAGAAAAAAGGTGTTAAAATGTGACAGCAAGAAGGTCACCAGTGACCTCAAGGAAGCAGTGGAATCCAGTTTGCAAAGGGTTAAAGAATGAGTGGGTGGGAGGAAGTGAAGGGTGTCAAGGCATTTAGCAGCAGAGAGGGAGACAGGGGAGAGGAGCTTGGGGAGGGGGTGGGAGCAGTGACTGAGGGGGGTAGGATCCTTCTTTTTTTATAGGACCCAAATCCCATCATGTCACTGCCCTGTTTAAAAGCCTCAACTCCCCCGCCGCCCCCCCCCCACCTTACGATAAGGCCTTGCTTGATCAGGTTCCTGCCTACCTCACCAGCTTGCATCTTCATCCTCTCTGCACCAGCCGCAAGGTGTTGATCCTACCTTAGGTCCTTTGCACGAGCTGTTCCGTCTGACTGGAAAACCTCCTCACCCTCTTACAGTAGCTTACTCTTTCACTCCTCAGATTTCAAAGTACAAAGATGTATTGCAGACAGCCCCTTTTCTTACTGCCCCCCCTCCTCTGCCTCATGGCAAACTAGACATCTCTCCTGGTATTTGGTAATTGTAACAAATAGTAATACAGTTGCTGAACAGTTGTCTTTTCTACTAGGAAGGAAACTGAGGGCAGAAGCCAAGCCTGTCTTGTCCTCACCTATGTGTGATCTACAGATAGTTATTGAATAAAGGAATAAATATGAAAACCTGAGAGCATTTTGATCTAAAACAGCTTGTGCATCACAAATGGCCTACGTCCTAAATCTCCATCAAGCGGGCTTTCCATTTATGTTCAGGCTAATCTGACTCTCTGACCTCGTCCTATTTCCAACCAACCTGAGTGAATGGTTATTCTAAACAAGTAAAAAGATGAGCTTTTCTGGAGTCACCACCATACATCAAATGATTGTCCCAATAAGATATACAGTGACTGGTGGACCTGTCTAAAGTTTTACAGAATGGCTTTAAGTGAACAATATCAGTTAGAATATTAAATTTAGGCATTAAGCATTTTTTAGTCTGTGTTACGTGAATTAATGCTAAAAATAGGTTTGCAGGTGTATTTGGCAAAAGATCCACTGCACCTCTTTATAATATAAATTGCATATGTCTGTGTGTGATCCACCAAACTAGTTTAATAACAAGATTTTTCTCTGGAAGGATATACATTTGGTAGATTTTTTTTCCTGTTTTTTTTTTCTCCTTTTGTCTTTTCTCTTACTATAACATAAAACATTATTTTAAATTCTGCTAACTGAAAAAAATTGCTATAAATTATAGCCTTGCTACAGTCTGAGCAAATTAACTGTGCAAGCAAGAAGCCTACAAATCTAATTGTGCTTAATTGAATGAACTGTTGTCAGTTCTAATACCCTTAAGCCATTTAAAACACTAAAAACAAATAGGAGTTGCAGTAATTACAAATTGTTCTTATCTATTTCTACTTTATATATTCAGACTGATCTGAGTTACCCAATGTACCTGAAAATAACAGACCTAAATTTACTTTTTAAATACTTACAGGTCAGCCTTTTCAACAGTCGAGGTGCACTTCCCTACCCACTGTCCCTCCACAAATCAAATTAGGGAGTTTTACTGTCTTCCTCATACTAGCATGAGAAGACAAGGAAAGGTACAGCTAACTCTTTTGCTGTCAAAGCACATGGGTTAAGGATGATGTCAAGGCTCTCTTCCAACCACGTGGCAACTACTGTTCTTCAGAGTATGAATAATGTCCAGGCCCAAGAAACCTGTCTAACATGTTAACACCAAGAAGGAAATACATTCAAAATATTAAAAAATATACATCTGTGATTAGGAGGAAGGGCCAACTGTTTGTACAATTTCGTATTTGGGGTAAACCTTGCTTTAGGAAAGCTAAATATGCATATAGAAATAGAAACCTGAAAACAGCATTCAGTGGAAACTAAATATATATTTGAGGGGTCCTTTAAACACTTGTAATTCCTCAACAGCAAAATTCCCTGGAGTATTATTTGACTTACAAGATTTTTAATTTCCACACAACTCTGAAGACAGCATTTTACAAACAGGTATGCCAGGTGCCTCTGCCAACAGCCCACTACTTGTTAAGTAAACTGAATCAGTGAGGGCAACACAGTATCTTTACACTGACTTTCCCAGAAAGTCGAATACATTCCTACCGAATTATATACCTTGGATGACATTTTAAGTTTAATAAAAGCACCTTTGTTACTCATTTTTTTCCTTAAAAATAGAGTAAAACCTAATTTATCTAGCACCTTTGGTGCTGTCTACATAATCCCTTCTAGATTTGAGAAACTGCCTTCTTTAAGCACCTAAGCTTTTCTGATTTACTCATTTTTAATTAAAGCCTTTCTAATATAGAATACATCTATTCTTTGTTTTACATCTGCTGGGTGGCATCTTCCCTACCATCTTAAAACATTCTGACTATAATTTGAGTTTTTTTAAAAAACACAGAGTATATTTACCAATAATTTTTTTTAATATAATAGCTAGCACATTTTTAATTCATATTGTGTGCCTGGCACCATTCCAAAATCTTTAGGTGTAGTCATTCAATCCCAAAACAATCTTTATCGTCATCCCGTGAATAAGAAAACAGGCATAACTTGCTAAAGTTCTCATAGCTGGGATCAAACCAAACTGTCTGGATTCAGAGCCTCCAAAAGCAGACTATCAAAGCCAAGGAAAAATTAAGGCTTAAATACAATAAATCTGTTATCTATACAGGTGTGATAAATTAACCAGATTTAGTCTCCCACAGCTGGGTTCAAGTGATCATTATCTTCTAGGCAGACAGCCACAGCTCCTCTTTTTAAATTCCACAGAGGCAGCCTTCTCTTGCAGATCACTCAAGTAACTGTCTCTGAAGAGTTAAAGCAAAAATTCCTCACTGGCTTTTCCTTCTGAAGAAAACCTCTTCTCTGAATTGGTCCTGTAGAAATTCTCTGACGGCAGCTTCTTATCCTGTCCCATCCCCTCCTTGCACACCTCCCACCCCCTAAATGAGGTGTCTGAAGTTGCCCTTTTCTTCTAGAGAAGTGAACTTTCACTTCATTTCAATTATGCTCTACAGCTTGACCTCTTCTCAATGGCTTGGTCATCACTAACACTGATTACCAAACTACACTGTGATAGCGACAAATCAATCGCTTACAACTGAGTCTGCCCCACCACTAAATGCCCCAGGTTGTTTCACTTTTGAGTTACGGTTCTGCTTTTTATAAACCAGTAGAAACTACTTATTCACTTGTAAGATAAAAATTAACACTGCTGGCCTCTGAGAATGTGCCTCCCTGGGGGGCCAGGAGTGGTGGCTCACACCTGTAATCCAAGCACTCTGGGAGGCTGAGGCAGGAGGATCGCTTGAGCTCAGTTCAGGAGACCAGCCTGAGCAAGAGCAAAACCCCATCTCTACTAAAAACAGAAAAAGTAGCCAGTTGTAGCAGCACCCACCCATAGTCCCAGCTACTCAGGAGGCTGAGGCAGGAGGATCTCTTCAGCTCAGAAGTTTGAGGTTGCAGTGAGCTATGATGACGCCACTGCATTCCACCTGGGGCGACAGAGACTCTGTCTCAAAAAAAAAAATGTGCCTTCCTGTATTCATCTACTTAACAACTCCTATCTCTTAGATTTGTTGTATTTAATCTTCGAATGACTTAAAAACCAGTTAAACTGTCAAAAAATCCTTTATAAATTCAAAGCAAATCAAAGTAGGTTTTACTCCACTATAAGGAAAGCATATATATGGACTACATGACTTCTCTTTTGGCTCTAAGCCTTTCCCGTTTCCTAGCAGTCTTCTGGATGATAAGCGGTGGTTAACTAAAGAGCATTTTCTGTGATGGGAGAAGGAAAGAGTAGCACAACGGTCAGATGAGGCTCACCCTCTATCAAACTCTCAGTGCTTCAATTCCTCTATTTGCTGCTGATGTTATTCTTGAGCTCAGAAACTTCAAATGGCTTCTCATTCAACACAGGCCACAGTCCCTGACCTCACACTGTCCACAGACTTCTGGATAGAGTCACAGTCTTCACAGTCTGGCCTCACCCTGCATGTCCAGCCTCACCTCCTTCCTCTCCCTCCTAGGCAGTCTTTGCTCTAGCCTAGTGGCCGCTCCCAAATCTGTCACCGACACCACGTAAATGCCCACATTTGTGCCTTTGCTCATACTGTACCTCTGCCTAGACTTCCTTCCCATCCTGAAACAAGGAACTCCTACACACTCAAGGTCCAACTTAAATGAAGTCTCTTCAAAAAAGCACCTGACAAGGGCTTCAAGCAGGGTTTACTTCTCTTCAGGGTCTCAGTGTTCTTAATTCCAACCTATACTGCAGCATTACCCACATTGTGTTACACCTACATATAGCAAGCTTATTTCCATATATAAACTGTGTCCTATCCACCTGCCAGGCACTCAGTAGGTTCCAGAGAGATGTTTGTGCATGCAAACAATGAATTAATTAATCCGTAATATTATAAAGAAAGAAAATAAAGGGAAGCTACTCCAGAGTCCTTGGACTTCAAAGGAGTTCCGTGAAGACTTCTAGGAAACATTCCATAATCACAAAGCAGGATTTGTTCATTTGTATGTATATAATCTGCAACTACGAAACTCTGAACCTCAAGGGTCTTCAACTAGACTCTAAACTCTCTGAAGACCGAGATTTTTGCCCATTTTTTCCTGTATGTTTCTTCCCTTTCTGAGACTCACTACAAGAGCTCAACAAGTATTTACTGAATGAACAAAATGCTATGTGAATATTACTGTTAAATAAATTGAGTTACCACAGAACAAATGTACCCCAACACATAACAGCTCTGTCTTTTGGCCAGAGTAGACGTAAAAGAAATTTTCCTTTTGCTTCTAAAGCAGGTCTTGTCTCCAGACTGGGCAATTTACTAACACAGCACCAAGGAAGAATGTGTGCTCAGTGCCAGCTGCAAAGAATCACAGATCATAAAACCTTAGAAGTGAAGGTATCACGGAAATGAGCTTAATGTTTTATGCTTTCTTGCTGCCTCAAACTGCCAAAAATGCTGGTGCACTTCAGGGGGAAGAATACTCATAGGAATTAGTTTCCTGCCCCTGAAACCCAGTCATTTCAACATGGCAGCTGTTTCAAATTCCATATTAGCAGAGAGTTTGTGAGACAGGAAGCAACAGTGGCACACCTAGCTGAGTACAGGGGAGAGCAAGAAGCAGGGAGGAAACAACAAGCCAAATGAGAATACAGTTTGAAGGTTAGCACGAAAAGGATAAAAACAGTTAACCAATTTCTCTAATGCCTCCTACAATGTAATTTACCTTTACACCGTTATTATTAAAAAAGAAAACAATCAAGGGTATAAAAACAAGAAGCACCTTCCTTGGTCACCAGCTACTCTCCCCTTTTCCATCATTCATTCTTCTGCCAATTTTAACCATTCTTAGAGAAAAGAAATTGGGAAGAATGTGATTGTCCTTAAATGGGAAAGGGAGGAGAACAAAAATAGCGTTTTTCCTCTACTTCTTACTTTCCTGTATTTTCTGATTTTCCTATACGAGTTTTCCCTCTTGTTGTAATTGGAAAATAATCTTCATATTTAAAGAAATTATAGAGCTAAAAAGTTTATGATCTGACAATAAGAAAACTAAGTAGGCTAAATAAATCCTTTACTCCAAAAAATGACTAACAAAAAATTCAATAATATCAAACCATCCACCCTGCCTTAGCTCCTTTTTCCCCAAATAGCAGTATATCTAACAATTCACTTATAAAAATAATGCCCTCATAATAGATATAATTTGTGCAGCACTTCGAAGTTTCCATGTATTATATGTGCATTATTTACCAGATTCCTCCCAACAACTCTGTGTGATGGCCATGGTGGATACTTTAATTCCATTTTACGGATGAGGAAAATAGGTGCCTGAAGTGAAACAATTTGTCATGACAGTAGCCCACATCTTCCTGTTCCTCGCCCAGTATTCCAAAACAGGATTTCTCAACATGGGTGCTATTGAAATTCTGAGCCAGATAATTCTTTGTCGGAAGGAGGGGAGAAGGGTTCCCACTATACTATGGGATGTTTAAGCAGCATTCTTGGCTTCTACCCCCTAGATGCCAGTAGCACCGTCCCCTTCCCCAAGTTTTAAAGATCGAAAATGTCTACAGGGTGCAAAATCGCACCCAACTGAGAACTATCGGTCTAAAAGAATCTGCCAAGTTCCCTCAACACCTGTATTCTATTACAAGGCTCCATATACCACTGAGCCACAATAAATCACAGAGCATCAGATGCTGCTTGCTCAGCAAGATTCAGTTAATTAACCAATTCCCCATCCACTTAAAGCAATTTTTTTAAATGTGAAAATGAACAAGAAAAACTTCTTTGTATAAATATTCACATCTCAGGCAACAAATCTTCTAAAAGCATAGCATTATATCATTAGAACACAATAAAAATATACAAAATGATATGTGTGTTTAGGGGGGAAAAAACACCAGAAGAATCTGAGAGTTAGAAAACACAGACCTTGGTCTTTGCTAATAAGCCTTATTAATGCAGTTATACCTTAGTGTTCTCTCTGCAAAAGTGGGTACAAACCTACACGTTCTCAACACTTGCTTCAGTTGAAAGTATAGCATGAGCCAAACTAACATTAAGATTGCCTAAGTTACGACAAAATGAAATGTAGTTGTATTTTGGAAAATGTTTCAATTATTTTTACCTATATCTAATTTATGCACTCTATTATCATTTCCCAATGGTATTAAATAATTATTACACCATGGATGGGGGAAACTATTCAAACTGGCTGTATTGAGTGTCACACTGCAATCCTAGGACTTAAAAAAATAGTTTTGTAGCTATTTAGAGCAACTGAGATAAGACACAGTGAAAGTGCTTCGTTGATACGATATACAGAATAAAAGAAGAGGTTATGATTATTCCTATTCATAATGTCCACAATCACGCAGGTATATTGCCCTTACATCTTCAAATGCGATCTGGGTCTATACACAGACATTTTCTCCACATTACAAAACATATTGTAACAGAAGTGTCTGGTACCCTGGTGGTCTCCATTAACCTTCACCACAAAGTACAAAAGAATACATTGATCCTTCAATTAAAATGATTCCCTGGTCTTGGAAAACATCAGAGTCACCAAAAGCAGAACACAGAATACAAAATGGGGTTTGGCAAAGGGAGGACAAAGATGTAATCAATACAAAATGTTCGTGTTAAAAAAAATCTTTTTCCATTTTGCATTATGCCCATACGTAACTCAAATCTTTTCTAAAAGAAATTAGCCAACAACCAGACTCCATGATCAATTATAATTTTCCCTGCATTACACTCATCATTGAACTACCCAAGGTTTTTAATGCTTTCCTCCCCAAAAGAATTAATGACAATTTATACCGCTATAAATTCCTGCCACTGAGAGAAAAACCCTATGACTCCGAGGGAAAAAAAGAAGTTAATGACATGTATAGTGATGTATCCAACCAGAGACAGAAAGCAGCTCACAGCCACGTATTAAGAGTGGAAGGAAGGACGAGGTCCCCTTCCCCAGCCAGGAACACACAGGAAATCATAAAGTATATACCCTCCAAAAAAATGTACACAAACACCTGGCCTAATCGTACCTTTTATCTACAGAAGTTCCTTCCCAAACACATACTGAAGCAGCCCACATCCCTGGAACCTTGGGGAGTGACTTTAGAGGAGTGTTTACTAGTCCTGCTAAAGCGACGTCTCCATCTGATGCTCCAGGTGGGCGACCGCGCGCGGATGGGGTCGGAGGAGTTACACAGGGAGCCAGAGACCAGCCCGTTTCAGTTCATCAGTCCCTTTACCGTAGGCTTCACAATTCCCCGGGTAGCTCTAACTGTTCCCCTTCCCTGGTCCTCTCGCCCAGGGTCGTCTTTCGCACTTCTCGCTGGCTACCTAGGGCCGGGGTCCTAACAGAACCTAAAAGAGGAGAGGGCGTTTCCTCAGCTTACAGACGCCCACCACTCGGCTCCAAATCCCAGAAACTTTCCCTCGCTGAGATGGCAAGGAAGGAAAACGGCTCAGACCCTCAGCCTCCATCCTGCGGCCAGAAAAATAATATTTCTCACCACCGCCCCCCCACCCCGACCCGCAAACCCCGGCCAGGAGCTGGCGGTCAAGTTCTCGGTGCAGCGAGCGAGGGACGTCAGACCTCAAGCCCGCGCCCGTATCTCGGGGTGGCATAAACAGGATGTCAGCGCGTTCCGGGCTTGTTTATGAAAACTTGCGGTGCGCTCTGGGGGAGGGGGCGCCCAGGCTCAACCTTCCTCCTCCCGGCCGGGCGCCCCCGCCCCGCGACCTCCCCGCCGCCTGCCGGCTCCGCTCGGCTGGAAATCCCCCGCCTTCCCCGCCCGCACCCACACGCCCCCAGCCCAACCGGGCCCGGGGGTTCCGCGCGGCGCTCGACGAGCGGCCCGGGGTGCACGGCGCCAGGACGGCTTCAGAGTGGCGGCCGCGCCTCCGGCCAGCGCCAGGCTCCGCGCCCCTCGCCTTGTGGACCGCGGCGCCGCAGGCTCCTCCACCTCCCCTCGGTGACACTCACCACTTCCGTGTGCGCCGGGGCCGGGAGGCTCCGGGTCGCCGCGCGGGTTCGGGTCGGGCGGCCGGCTCGCCAGGCGGCCAGCCCCGCGGGGCCTCGGCGTGCGCGCGCCCACAGCTGAGGAAGGGGCGCGGGGAGGACGACCACGGCTGGGACGCAGGCCCGCGCTGTCTGCGGCTCCCGGCTACTCCGCGGCCGCCGCGGCCTGCGCTCGGCGACGAACCGCCTCCCGCCCCGCCCCGCGACGGCCCCGCCTCCGCGCAACGTCACGAGCGGCGGCCCCGGAAAGGGGGGCGGAGGCCGCGGTCCCCGCGGCGGCACTGCGGAGGCCCAAGACCCTGCGCCTCCGGCCGGCGCGGCCCGCCCCCATCCGGCCTTGCTCACGCCCACGCCCACGCCCACGCCCCCGCCCCCGCTCGGCTCTTCTTGCCGCGTCTTCTAGAAACACCGATCGAGGGAGGAGAAGTCAGCCAGCACGCGAAGTAAAATTGTCAGGATTTGCCCATAGATTGACCCCTCCCAACTTTGCAGTCCCCTCCACCACTCGTTTGTGTACTTCGATGCATAAATGTATCCTAGTCCTCCGTGAACACCTCTGCTCCTTATCCCAACCCAGTAAGAGGTGAGCTTGTGGAGCACTAGATTCACAAGAGCTTTACAAGAATAAAAACCCCAGCTTTGAGAAATTACTTCAGATCCAACTCATTCTGTATTTAAAGAGCTCTTTAAGGGAAAACAACAGCAACAACTTATGTGTAAGAATAGTTAACATTCGTTGATACCTAATATGTGTCCAGCGCTTTTCATTTTTTACTAAAAATCCCTCAACGTGGATATTATCCTTATTTTATTCATAAGGAAACAAATTTAGTCTTAAGTATCTTGATTAAGGCAACATTGTTGCCAAGATTCATACCCCGTAGGCAATCTAGGGCCAAATCCTGACAATTTTGCCTCCTAGATATCTCTGCAATCAGTTCACCTCTCTGTGTTCCCACAACTTTGTCCAAGCCGCTACTGTCTCTCACCTGAAGTACCACAAAGACTTCTTAATTTGTCACTCTGCGTTCACTCCAGTTCCCAATTAATTCTCCACAATGAGCTTTTCCAAATCCAAATCTGTTCCACTCACTCCAGTGCTTAAAACACTTCAGTGACTTCCCCATGAAAATCCTTGGATGAAAATTCGTTTAGGCCATGCATGTCAGAATTCTGCAGCTTCAGGGAGCTGTGGACTGCGGCTGCCCCACCTGTGCTGACATCACTAACTCTGTTGGATCATTCCTGACGACTTGAGGGTTACTGCAATCTAGACTAAGACATGCTGGGTGTGGTATATGGTAGGTGAAAAAGAGCATCAGATCTATACTCTTGGATGTTAGGTTTGGCTTCCACCTGTGTTGCCTTAAACACGTCTCAGTGTCCTCATAAAAGTTGAGCGGCAGCCTAAGTGATCTCCAAAGTGCCTTCCGGAAGGAGAGAGAAGAGCTAACAGAGAAGACTGGAGATTCAAACGGGGAGGGACGCGACCCGGCTGCCTGCATTGTGGGTGTTTGTGTGTGTGTCTTGTCCAGCCTGCCACACTATGAACGCCTCAGGGCTGTTTGTATCATTTTCTTCACCTGTTAAATAGGGATAATACGTTCCTTACAGGGATTTTGCTGAAGGTGAACTAAGATAATAAAGGCCTGGCATGGGCTTGGTAAATTTTATTGAGCTGAGCTTTAAATTACAGGTTGGAGTGACATGAAGACAGAGCTGTGAAAGAACAGCATTTCGGGTGAGAAAAAGGAAAGTCAAGAAGGCAGCAGTGAACCCATTGTGCTCAAGAACAAATCTGGCTGTTCACAAAGTGGAATCAGGTGAGAGGGTCTTGGTCGAGTTTAGATCCATTCTCCCGTATTAGGTGCTGAGGATTCAGATTAAAAAAAAAAAAAAAGACTTAGTTCCTGACCTCTGTATGCTCACTATGGAGTCGGAGAGACAGGCAAGTAACAAGTCAATATGATTCGGACTCCTCTAAAGGTGATCACAGAGGACAGTCACCCAGCCCAGCCTGAAGAAGTCAGAGGAAGCGTGTAGCAGATGAGTCACAGGAGCCAGGAAGAAATGTAGCATACTCAGGCAGTAATAGTATATGCTGCGTGGCTGGGCAATGAGAAAAAATGAACCCTGTGCAAAAACTTTTGCCTAAAAGAAATAGTGTTTTTGAAGGATTTAAGCAGGGTTTTATTTTAGAATAATCACTCTAGGGCAGAGTTTCTCAACCTCAGCACTATTGACCTTTGGGGCTGGAAAATTCTTTGTGGTGGGGGGAGGCTGTCCTGTGCATTTTAGGATGTTTAGCAGCATCTCTGGCCTCTAACTACTGGATGCCAGTAGCAATCCCTCCTCTGTTCCCACTCTACTGCCCCCAACTCCCTACCCTCCTCCTTCCCCCGTTATGACAACCAAAAATGTCTTCAGACCTTGCCAGATGTCCCCTGGCAGGCAAAAACGCCTCTCCCCCCTTGAGAACCACAGATCTAGGTATAATGTGGAAGATGAATTAGAGGCAAGGAGATTAATTACACAGCACTGTAGAAGTGTAAGCTGCAAGGGATGAGAGCCTATCTAAGGCACCGGACTGCAGCAGACGCAAAAGGCCTGAGGGGATAGAATAGACAGTGCTTGGTGACTGATTAGACGTGGGTACTGAGGCAGAGGGAGGAATCTCACATGACTCCCAGATGTTCTGAATTGGTTCACAAGTTGACCAAGGATGCCACCGACTAATTTGGATGAGAAATTCGCTTTTATGTTTGAGAATAGAAAAGTTTTTTGTTTTGTTTTGTTTTGTTTTGTTTGAGACAGAGTCTCACTGTGTTGCCCGGGCTAGAGTGCCGTGGCATCAGCCTAGCTCACAGCAACCTCAAACTCCTGAGCTCAAGCGATCCTCCTGCCTCACCCTCCCGAGTAGCTGGGACTACAGGCATGCGCCACCGCACCCGGCCGTTTGAGAATAGAAAAGTTTTTAAAAGTCTCTCTGTAAAAAATGTATATGATACAAGAGAGACAGTAGTGTAAAACAAAGGAATACAAATATTTCCTTCTAACGTGTAATGTATGACATACATCTAAATTGAACTAAACCCAATGTAATGAAGTAGAAGCCTCTTATTAGAAAACTCTAAAATAATAACCACCCAACCAACAATCATACACACATGGTTTCACAAAAATCTTTAAGAAAAGAACATTTGCCCATCAGTCTTTCCTCTGCAAAAGCTCTTGCTGAGTTAACAGTGGGAAAATATATTAGATTCAAACAATGACATTTGCCTTTAAAAGGCTGAACTGAACAACACCAAACTAAACTAAAATCCCATTGTACAAATCGTGAAATTTAATTTAAAAAGTTAGAAACTTAGCACCTCTTGTATTCTCCTGGCTATAGCTGGAACGCATTCTACTAAGTGAAGTATCCCAAGAATGGAAAAATAAGCACAACGTGTACTCACCATCAAATTGGTATTAACTGATCAACACATAAGTGCACACATAAGAATAACATCTATTGGATCTCGGGCAGGGAGGAGGAGGGAGGGGGGAGGAGGGGACGGGTATACACAAAGAGTACGATGCGCACCATCCGAGGGATGGACATGCTTAAAGCTCGGACTTGGGGCAGGAGGGGGGAAGGGCAACATAGGTAACCTAAACATCTGTACCTCCATAATATGCTAAAATAAAAAAAAAAAGAAACTAGAGAGATAAAATCAGCTGTAATCTTGCAACCCTAATGTAAACACAGTCACCGTATTATATATTTTCTTCCAGTTTTTTTTCAGTTATTATATTTTTAATATAAATATAATCTTGGTGTGCATATCATTTTGTAAATTGTTCCTTAAACTTAATTATAATTTATAAGCATACTTCAATGTTTCCACACAAATCTTCATAACTAATGTACTTCATGTGAATAATTTTTAAAGACAATTAAATATTAAATTGAATATTTAATATTTAAATAATTATTTTAGAAGAGATTTACAGAAATGGGATAATTGAGTCAAATGCATATTTTTAGATTCTTAATTCATAGAGTCATATATTGGCAAGTTACTTTCCATGCAGTTTCCACAAATTTGTGCTGCCCTGAAAAATGTACATGATGTCAGGGGCTATAACCAGTGGACATTATAATTTTTAAAATAGTTTTCATTTTAATTTTTTAAAAGTATAGCTTGTTGCTTTAATTTTGATTTTTCACAATTATTAAAGAGGTTAATAATTTTCCATATGCTTTCTCACTAGTTTCACTAATTTCTATTTTTTCTTTCTTTTCTCTCTCTCTCTCTTTTTTTTTTTTTCAGAGACACGGTCTCACTCTGTTGTCCAGGCTGGAGTGCAGTGGAGCAAAGCCTCGAACTCCTGGGCTCAAGCAACCCCTGCCTCAGCCTCCCAAGTAGCTAGGACTACAGGCAAACTAAACTAAAACCCCATTGTATAAATCATGAAATTTAATTTAAATTTAGCCACACACATCTGGCTAAATTTTCTGTTTTTTTGTAGAGATGGAGATGTAGCTATGTTGTTCAGGCTGGTCTCGAACTCCTGGTCTCAAGTGATCCTACCGCCTTACCCTCTCAAAGTGTTGGGATTACAGGTGTGAGCCAGTGCACCTGGCCTTTTCTTTTTTCTTTTAATTTACCAATATACATGTGAAAGGGTGGGTAGGGAGAATATTGTCTCTTTTTCTCTTTGCCCACCATCTACTGGGGTCATGGTATCTTCTGTCAATTTGTAATAATGAAGTCTTTAATAAAGATAGCAATACTTTATTTGTCATATTTTGATATGCAATTTCCACATATTATTTGCCTTAAAAAACTAGACTTGAAGAAGTTCCCCATTTTTTTGTAGTCAGCTATGTTGAATTGTTGCAGGGTTTTTGTTTGCATTGTGGGGTGTGTGTGTGTGTGTGTGTGTGTGTGTGTGTGTGTGTGTGTGTTTGGGTAAAGCTTCCAGTCAACAGTATGCATGGCGATTTTATATATAATTCTTTAGAAAGGCATCCTCTCTCCTTTGGTCAGATAAATGAATACAACAAATATTTGTTCAGTACCAACTACATGTCATGCACTATTTTGCACTGCAAATGCAAAAGTGAAATAAGACAGAAAAGGTTCCTAGTCGAGGAAAATGGTTGAAAACAAGTAAATGAATTAGGATAATGTCTGATAGTGATATGTGCTAGGAGAAAAATCAAAGAGATTTAAGGAATATAAATAGGGAGGGGGATGGTGTAAATGTTCATTCTACATTATTCTAGGTTTTATATAGCTAAATGTTTTACATATTCAATATTTAAACTATATAAAATTTTAGTGGATGTTCTGAACTGTCCAAATTGCCATATTTGGCCAGGTGTGGTGGCTCATGCCTGTAATCCTAGCACTTTGGCAGGCCAAGGCGGGAGGATCGCTTGAGGCCAGGAGTTTCAGACAAGCCTGGGCAACATAGAGAGAACTTGCCTCTACCACAAATAGAAAAACATTAGCCGTGCGTGGTGATGTGCACCTGTATAGTCCCAGTCACTCGGGAGGCTGAGGCAGGAGGATGACTTGAGCTCAGGAGTTTGAGGTTGCAGTGAGCTATGATGATGCCACTGCACTGTAGCCCAAGCAACAGAGAGAAGCCGTCTCCAAAAAACAAACAAAAACAAAAATTAAATAAATAAATTGCCATTTAAGTCGACTGTCATTTTATATTGAAAATATAGTATTCAATCTCTTTCCCTCATCTCACCCTCCAGAAAAAGTAAAAGTAAAATCAAATGTTGAATCTTTTATTGCTGAAATAAACATAGACACTGACTGGATGGGTCTTTTTCTATATGCTCACTAGCCCATTGAATCAGGCTCCATCTGAGGTGGGGAAATGATTAGACTTACAGGAAAGAGACCATTTCCCATTGCTTAGGCCATCTAAAATATTTACTCATAACGACCAATAGAAAGTAAGGAAAAAAAGTCTGATTAAAGGTAATGGGAAGCAAAGGGGATACATAAAATTTTTTACCTTAAAAGTATCATGCATGACATATAATAAAAGCTCAGTAGATATTTGCTAAATGTATAATTCAAAAAAAAGATGAAAGGCATATGAATCGTGTATGCATATATGATTGTGAATACCCTTATTAAAATCTTTTTCAGTTAAAATTTTTTAGGTAATTGTTGAAAGCAGAACTTTGGTAACTCTACCATGAATTTGAGGGTATCATGTATTTGGTACTAGCCTGAAAATTATTGCTTGAGAAAAACCTTGATCCTGATTTGGAGAACTTCCTCAGCCCACTTTTACAAGACATGAGGTTCATCCTCCTCAGATACTTCAACTGTCAGTAAGAAGTCAGCTCTGCCGTGAGCCTAACTGTCTCATAGCTATTAATAAGTAGTTAAGGTGACTTTGGAGTAATACCAACCTAAGTTTGAATTTCAGCTCTGCTCTGTCACTTACTAGTGTATATCCCAGGCAAGTTCCTAAATTAATCTTCAGTTTCCTCGTATGTAAAATTGTAACATACTACCCAGCCCAATGACCTCAATAAATGATCATGAAGATTAGGTAAGAAGGTATATATACAAACTCACTACTCCTATTGTGTTATGGTACATGGATCTGCCCTTAACAAGCTGGCAACTAGCTGGGGAGCATGCACTAGTTTAGGTCCGTCTAGGCGCTAATAAGACAAGATTAGACATGCAAGAGATTTATTGGGGGGAAATGTCGGGGAAGGATCAAGGGAGAGGGAGCAGGAAGGTGAGGAAAGCCTCCAGACCATGCTGCAGCTCTGACATCTGTGGGAGAGGGAAGAAGGGAAGGGAAGAAGGCAGAGAATCTAAGACTGTAGCACAGTTCCGAAAAAGCCTCAGGCCAACCAGGAGTCCTCAAGCAAAAGTGGCCACTGCTCACAGAAATTGGCGAGCGTTTTTTGTTTGTTTATTTGTTTTTTAGTTACTTAAAAAAATTTTTTAGAGACAGGGTCTCACTATGTTACCCAGCCTGGAGTGCAGTGGCCATTCACAGGTATGATCGTAGCATACTGCAGCCTCGAATTCCTGGCCTCACGCAATCCTTCCATCTCAGCCTCTCCGTAGCGGAAACTACAGATGCACAGCACTGTGCCAGGCATGAGTAGGCCAGCTTTAGCATACCTGCCACGCGCAATCATAGGCATGGGAAGCCCAATCTGGTAGCATATGCACAGAGGTAATATCTGGGGCTGTCAGCCATGCTCCTGCAGCAGATTGAACAGTGCACTTTCCTGGCTGCCTGAAATGTTTCACACATTGCACTGCACAGACCCACTTCTACATGCATGTGCAGGGAGCATCCCCTCCACAGGCCCGAAAACCTCTCTTCCTGCAGTGAAACTTAAAAGTGGTAGGTTAACAGGACAAACTGTGACCAGGTGTTGGGCCCAAGCTGGTTCTCATCCTCTCTCTTTTTCACCATCCATTTCAAATTCCCCTCACCATTAGCTACCAGCTTGGCAGGTCCTGGTGGCTTACTTGGTGATGTGACCCAAATCTTCACTCCTGATGGACCTGAGCTCTTTGTGATCAAACCCTTCTCAGGCTGGGAGCATTATGCACACCCAATCATATATGGTTCCAGTGGGTCAAGGGAGTATCAGGGGAGGCCCAAGTAGATCTCCTGGGTTCCACACATCTTCCTCCCTAGCCACATACACTTTTTCAGGCCGATGACGATGGATTCCCCCTGCCATCATGGTGACTCTTTTCCCATGGAGTCCCCGGAGACAAGGAATTCTAAGTGCCCTAGTGGCAGCTGTAATCTGTAGTTCAGTGGGACGTTTGTTATATATCCCCTGCCAAGAGTACACCGGGTTTGGGGACCAGGATCTTTAACCCTTGATAAGCCCAGAGTTTCAGGGACAGAAAGGACAAAGTTACTAGGGGGTCATTGGGAGTGACAGCAAGCTGGACCACTCCTACTTTGACCCCTTTATTCCTAGATCCATTTATTTTTTTTTTTATTGTGGACACAGTGTCATGTAGAGCAGCAGTCTCCAACCTTTTTTGCACCAGGGACTGGTTTCATGGAGGACAATTTTTCCATGGACCAGAGTGAGAGGGGCCTGGTTTTGGACAAATTCTCATAGGGAGCACACAACCTAGATCCCTTGCATGGGCAGTATTGTGCTCCTCTGAGAATCTAAAGCCACCACTGATCTGACAGGAGGCAGAGCTCAGGCGGTGATGCAAGTGATGGGGAGTAGCTGTAAATACGGATGAAGCTTCACTCGCTCACCCGCACCTCCCCTCCAGCTGTGTGGCCTGGTTCCTAATAGGCCACAAACCAGTACCACTCCACTGCCCGGGGCTTGGGGACCACAGTTGTGGAGGTCTCTGATGTAACACATATCCTGCAGGATAACATCCCAGCCTTTCAGAAGGTTACATACAATCTATCACTTCAGGTGTGCTTTGGAAAGGCCATTCCAGCACTCTGTGAGGTCAGCTGCTCTGGATGGTGTATGTGATGTATTTGACCCGAGGATGCCATGGTTTTGAGCCTACTCCTTTTTAGATTTTATGTAGCATCTTTGTTGGCTGTACATTTGCCCCTAGGGACACCATGCTCTATTAACCATTTCTGCAATTCCCCTTGGCTGCCCCTCTGACGTTGCTGGTTATTATGGTAATTGTGGCTGCCTTGTGGCTTCTGGCAGTTAAACACTTCCAGTTGGTCCCTATTCCTTGGTAGGAACCCCATCATGCCATGGCCAGTAAGGACCTCAGCTCTGGGATTACTCTTCTACTTTGAGCCATGGCCTACACTATACTTTTGAGTGGCGCTGGTACCCCTCTCTTCAGTAAATTCTTAATGGTCTCCGTGAATGCTGCGTCCCTGGGCCTTGCATGAAACACAATCACAATCCTCGGTAGGTCTTCTGGTCTTATGTACTGTTTCCATTCTAGCATGCTCCTTTCCTCAACCTTTAATGCTCCCTCTACTTCCTGCCAGGGCAACTCAGGCTTCTCCCCTTTACCCAGGTTTGCCACCACTTTTTTCAGGCTTCTAAGAGCCACCACACAGTACATCTGCCTCATTCACTAGGGTCTGTGCTAGGGTATTATATCCTGTGTCTTGAAAAAGTGCCCTTAAGTCTGAGCTCTAGAAATGGCTACACTTCTCGTGGGCAAAGTTACTTATTAGTTATATAAGTGACTGTATTTCTCACTTTGATCTGATTGTTAAGAAGCTCAGAATCAAATTTTAGTCGTACATTGATTATACATACAGGAACTTATAGCAATGTATTTTATGTACTAACCTCACAACAGCTTCATTTTACTTTCTCAACTTATTTTCAGTTCACACCGAATCTCTCATTTGCATTTATTCAACACACTATCCACATAGCACTGTGCTAAGCATATATGTACTATCTCATTCAATCCTGGCTTCCCTATTGTGGGGTCTTGAGCAAGATATCAAATTCCTATAAACTTTGATGTCATCATCTGTAAGTGAGGATAATCATAATGTCCACTTTATAGGATTACCATGAGGATTAATAATGATAGTTAACATCATTAGTTATAAAATATACTTAAATGTTTTTATCTAAAACAAAAAATCAAAATATATCATTTAATTATTTTATGGGATGTCAATATAGTAATGTCTAGAAAGATAAACATCAGTTTATTATAAAAACACTCAACATACAAAGCAGGATAAGTATTACTAATCTTATTTATTATGGCTTTAATCTAATTGAAGGCTTTTGTGGTTCCTGTAATTAACAGCAAGATAACAGAATCAATAAAGCTAAGATACAACAAATGTCTATACAGAAGGGCTTATTTATGGTTTTTTTTAATACATAAATGAGACGATGGCCCTCTCTGAGGGCAGTGATCCCAAGGATGCTTTGCTTCGAAATCTATTCAGTTTTACAGGAATATCAGATTGCTTTGGAATGACTTACTAGCTATAACAACGAGGCTTATTCTACTCCTGGGACTTAGTATACTGCATTAATAATTAAAACACCGTGTGTGGAAATGCTATGCTGACAACCATGCTTGGTGCCCTGGAAAGACCACTGGATCAGAAAGCAGGATACTTGGATGCCGGATGAGCTCTTCAACAGACAAGAAACTTAGGGCAGTCCCTTTAACCTCTCTGATCTCAGATATCTCCTTGGGGTGGATCACGTTGGTTTAGGAGGCCTGAATGCATCAAAATTCTGTGCATCTTTATATTTTAACCTCACAGTATCTGTGTAAAAGTTATTTGTCATGAAGTCACATATGCATTTGACAGATGGGTGTAACTAAAGTGGAAAGTCTAAATTACGTGGCCAAAAGCAATAGGAAAATGAGTTACAGATTAACGAGAATTAGATATGACTTCTTCCCAAGTTCTAATTTTCTGTTATTTTGCTAAGAGTAATATCTAGAACTTGTACACTCTCAGAGGTCTATGGCATCCAACAATTCAACTTAATTCAACAAATATTTATTCAGTAGAAGTGTGTGCTAAGCACTGTGTTAGTTTCTAATAATATGATGCAGGGCATATATGATCAGTAACAATTAACTGAAGAGCTACATGTATAGGGTACTATATTAGGCCCTTGGCAGGGGTGGCCACTCTTCCAGCCCCCAGGGACTGTAGTGTACAGAGGAAAAGGGAAGACATCCATCTGAAAAATAGATGATCAAACATCAAACAGCTGCTACAGACATAAATGCCGTAAGATTTCAGAGACAGGAAACATCATTGAAAATCCAGATAGACTTCATGAAGAGTGTGAGATGTGAACTGGACCTTGAAGGATACTGAAAAATCAAAGAGGCAAGAAAGTGTTAGGCCTATTTAATTGGCATTTATATCCTGCCCAGAGTTGTTAAGTTTATTTTTATGTGTGAAATACGTATGTATTGTCTTCACCCAATTTTAAGTGCCACAACAGCAGAACCCGTGTATAGTATTTCTTTTTTGTTTGTTTGTTTGTTTTTTTTGAGACAGAGTCTCGCTTTTGTTGCCCTGGCTAGAGTGAGTGCCATGGCATCAGCCTCGCTCACAGCAACCTCAAACTCCTGGGCTCAAGGGATCCTCCTGCCTCAGCCTCCCAGGTAGCTAGGACTACAGGCACGTGCCACCATGCCCGGCTAATTTTTTCTATACAGTTCTAGTTGTCTGATTAATTTCTTTCTATTTTTAGTAGAGACGGGGTCTTGTTCTTGCTCAGGCTGATCTCGAACTCCTGAGCTTAAACAATCCGCCTGCCTCGGCCTCCCAGAGTGCTAGGATTACAGGCATGAGCCACCGCGCCCGGCCTAGTATTTCTTTATGTTTGACTCAGCCCAATAGATACTTATAGAGTGCCTACCATATAACAGGCACTGTACTGAGTAAGCTTTGGAGTGGAGGGAAAGGTAAAGAAAGAAAGAGAAAAGAATTAGAGCTATAACTCAGAAGTCGGCTGAGGCCCCTTTGCCAGCTAATGATTGAGGTAAACTTAGTTCGAACCCCCAACCCATCACCCAGCCTGTGAAAGTATAAAGCCCTTTCAGGAACTAGGTAACTTCGAGGGACACTTCCGCCTCCTTGCATCTACTCTGTTTTGTACCATATTAAATTGAAACTCAGTCCCTTCCTGGTTTTCCCATCAAAGGCACTCACACAAAGCTGCCGGGTTTGGCAGCAACCCCTGAAGAGGTAGGTAGGAGATGTAGGGAGGAATCACAGTCTGCTGCCCTGCTAGTTGCTCCCTCCCTTTCCCTCTGACCTCCTCCTCTCTTCCTCACACTCTCCATTTGTAGAATGGCCCCCAAGATTTCCAAATTCTCCCTGTAGTATGCACAGGAAGTTGCCAGGTCCTTGGTCTCAACTTTCTACCTCAAGCACTTTCCAACCCATTCTATTATACCTAATTTTCCAACCAATTTTTCCAAATCTAGATCTTCTGTCCTCAGGAAGAATTCTGGCACCAGCTATGAAGAGATAGTGACATTTTCTCCACTTCGTTACAGAGAGGTAAGTGTACTGGTGACTCTAACAGAAATCCACGAGGCTACGGAGGGACAGAAGGAAACACTGCAGGAAATGGGTCAGGAGGAGTTTCTTGGCCCCTTCTAAGTGGTTTCTCTCACTCTCGAATTCACACAGCATTGTTGCTTGCATGACTCCTGAGAAACCTGTCCTTTTCTGCCTTCTCTTGCTATTGCTCTTCCCATCGGTCTGTGTGTTTTATCTCCACGACCAGATTTTCTGCAGCTCCACACAGCCGGCTTTCTCATCCCTCCCCAGAACGCTCGTGGCACCCGGCCGGTGCCTCCTGGGTGATGGAGCTCACTGGTCTGCTGAGTCTCGAACTGTGGGAGCTGTATGACCTGTCTAGTTTGACCATACCCTCCCTAAATTTCCCTAAAAATGCCACGTGGCAGGAGTTTGTTTTAATTAAAATAAATTAAAATGCCTCTAAGAATACATTGAGTATTTAACCAATTTGCTTGAGATGGCTGGAGATGTCCACTCATTTTCCACCAAGGAGGAGCTAGAAAGGACTAACATGTATTTAAGTACCCTAGATACCAGCCATCTTCTTTAATTCTCACAATCACCTTTTCAGGTGAGATTAGGTGATTTGCCAATGTTCACATGACTACAAGGCGGGAGCTGAAATTTTAACATGGAAACACCCAGCTTCAAAGCTCCTGTTCTTTTCACTAACTCACACCTCTAGAATAATAATGCCTCTTTAGAGATATTCAAATTCTCATTATTAATAACAAGCATAGTTATCCACTAGGATACAAACTAAACAAACCACCCCAATAGTTAGAGTCCTGGAATAGTAAAAAGAAAATTGACTCCATGAACTTGAACAAGGCGTTAGACATTTCTGAGCTTCAGGTTACTTATTTGCAGACACACAATTCTACAGAGTTGATGTCAACACTAAATTAAGTAACATATATATAATGCCAGGCAAGCGGTCTTTCCATTGGCTGAAAAGAAAGATCAACTGCATTCCTTAAAAATTTTGAGTGTGTTAAATGAAAATCCTCCTTCCTTTTACAGAGTATAAAATGGAACTTGACACTCAGATCTGACATTCAGATTAGTTGGGCAGGTGTTTTTTCACTGAGTTAACACGTTACACTATTCAGAGGAACATTAGCTGACTCGTGCCAGAGATTAACCATTAACCCAACACCACTCAGTAGCAACCACAGTCCTGAGAGGTAAATTGGCACCACCATCAATATCCTTCAAAGCCCTTCTCCACAGTAACTACCACTGCCCCCCCAACAGGTTGAGATTATTGCAATCAGCCCAGATAGGAGGTCAGAGGGTTTAAGGTATAACCATTATAAAATATGGGAGGCCAGGCGCGGTGGCTCACGCCTGTAATCCTAGCACTCTGGGAGACCAAGGCGGGCGGATCATCCTGAGCTCGGGAGTTTGAGACCAGCCTGAGCAAGAGCGAGACCGCCCCCCCCATCTCTACCAAAAATAGAAAGAAATTAATTGGACAGCTAAAAATATATATAGAAAAAATTAGCCGGGCATGGTGGCGTGTGCCTGCAGTCCCAGCTACTCGGGAGGCTGAGACAGTAGGATTGCTTGAGCCCAGGAGTTTGAGGTTGCTGTTAGCTAGGCTGACACCACGGCACTCGCCCCAGGCAAGAGAGTGAGACTCTGTCTCAAAAAAAAAATAAAATATGGGGAAGTTTTGGGGGAGGGTTTGGGGGAATGACATCACTCTTCCCAGGCCCTCAACTACACCAAGGTTTATGTTTCTAAAATCTCAGACTTGGCAGTGAATCCGAGCTGGGTTTTAGCTCTATTCCTAGTTGCATTATTTTGAGTACATTACTGCTTTAAACCTCAGCGGGGGTTAATCTGTAAAATGAGCAAGATAATATTTTCTGTCTTCCAAGTTTGTTGTAAAGATTAGGTTAAATATTTAATATAAAGCATTTAGTACAGTATCTGGCACATTGTAAGCCCCCCAAAGAGTTGGTTATTATTTTATTATTAGCAGGGACCAGGGCCTTAAAGTACTAAGATTCAGGGCAATGAAAGAGGAAAGGAAAGAAAGGCTCCCTATTGCTGGAGGAGCCAGTGCCACAGTTGGGCACACAAGGTCTATCACAATCTGGCCCCGAGCCTCTACCTTACCCTATGGTTACCTGTGTGCACTCTGTGAAAACTTCCTTGGTTCCCTCATGTAGGCAGAATGCCTCCTTTAGCTTCCCAGAGTACTTTGCATATACTTTTCTACTTTTCCTGATCATATATCCCCTTTTGTTTGCATATCTATCTCCACTCTACCCTACCTCATCCCGGGCTATGAGGTTATAGACAGCAGGGACCATGTAGTCATCTTTGTATTTGCAGCCATAGGAACTCTGTAAGTCTTGGATGAATGGATGGATGGATGGATAAGGAACATGAGACAACATAGTGACTTGGTAAAGGGGTAAGGTCTGGATACCCAGAGGACTAGCTAGGTAAGACAGTCTTTGCTTCACAAGCTTGCCTAAGCCTGGGTCTGAGCAGACATGCAGAGGACATGGCATTTGCAGAATTATTTGCCTGGTGAGGGGGGTTGAGCAATCTGTACGTTCCTTCATGGGAAAAGCATGGCTCACTGGTGACTGCTGTCAGGGCCAAATATCAGGCAAAACTCCTTGGCAACCACGAGCCAAGGCAGGATGATACCTGTAAGTTTTTCTACAGCCTGCAATATTGATATATTGATTGATTAGGAACAAGTCCTTCCAGGTGTGGCTGGTTGCTAGCAGGGCAGGCAGACTTGTGGACAATAACTATTCTCCCTGCGATTGCGTTCTCTGTAAACAATGATGCAAGACCTAAAGATAGAAAGGGGATATGAAATGTGATTCTCACAGAACATTTAAGGATAACATTTCAAAGTACCTAAAATATAAAGTATTTCAGAACATAGGGCAATATAAAGGGAGACAATATACAAGGCCTGTCTGGAAAGTATCCAGCCATTACTAATATATAACAAGAATAGTTTGCACGACATAGATGTGACCTGGCAGCCAAGGAGAGTGGACGGGAATGTGCATGCGTGAACAATGACAACTTTACTGTACTAGTCAGTGGGGCGCTAGATGCCGTGGAGTGAGCACATGTACTGTGTGGCTGTCACATTAAAATGACTGAGCGATAGAGCAACGAATCTGCGTCAAATTTTGTGTTAAGCTTGAACATTCGTCTGAGGAGACTATTCAGATGATTCAGAAGGCTTTCAGGGACGATGCAATGAGTGCGGCACAAATAAAAGTGTAGCACAAACGCTCCAAAGGTGGTTCAGAATCTGTTGAAAGTGATCCACGTTCTGGAAGGCCTGCAACAACCGGAACACCTGAGAATACTGAACGTGTACAGGTTAGGTTAAGAGACACTGGGAGAACTGTGTGAGGTCCCAAGGTGCCTACTTTGAAGGGGACTGAGGCGTCATTGTCCTATGTGTACAGTGTTTCTTGTATCTTCTTCAATAAATGCTCTATTTTTCATATTACATGACTGGATACTTTTTGGACAGACCTCCTATCTTGACTTTTCAGAAATCATTCCATTTTCATTTTACCATATTCTTTTTGTTAATGGAAACTGAAGATGATAATATTTTTTGATTAATCACTTATATGTTCCTCACACTTCACTTTTTTTTTTTTTTAGAGATAGCGTCTCACTTTGTCACTCAGGCTGGAGTGCAGTGGTAGCAATCATAGCTCACTGCACTCTCAAATTCCTGGGCTCCAGTGATCCTCCCACCTCAGCCTTCCCAGTAGCTAGGACTACAGGCACATGCCACCATGTCCAGCTATTCTTTTTTATTTTATTTTTTTTTAGAAATGAGAGTAGTGGTATGTTGCCCAGGTTTGTCTAGAATTCTTAGCCTCAAGTGATCCTCCCACCTCAGCCTCCCACAGTGCTGGGATTATAGGCATGAGCCACCATGGCCAGTAGTCGCATTTTTTTATAAATGTGCTGGAGTTGGCTCCCACTGGGTCATGAGAGCTAATTGTGTGCATGTCTTCCCAACTCTACATTAGATTATTTCACATTGGCATCTTAAAATCAGCCACATCAAAAGCATTTACACCATAGAAATTGGCAAACACTAAAAATCAGGGTTTTCTACTCCCATCCCTCCTGAGAGCTGATTGTTAAACATTTACCAGCAGCACATCACTGACTTTACAATGAATGATCCTAATGAGCTTTCCCAATACTCCTACTTTACAGATGGGAAATTGAAGTTTAGAGAGGTTAAATAATTAAATAACTTATTACAAACTTTTTGTTGGCAAAGGCAGGACTAAAATTCAAACCATCTGTCTCCAAATTCCATGCACTTAACCACATAATTCTTTGCAACACTTTTTATTTATAAAAGAATCTATCTTATATCAAAGATGTAAGATTTTAAACCCCTAATTTTAAGATTTCAGGCCGGGCACAGTGCTCATGCCTGTAATCCTAGCACTCTGGGAGGCCAAGGTGGGAGGATTGCTTGAGCTCAGGAATTCAAAACTAGCCTGAACAAGAGCAAGACCCCATCTCTACCAAAAATAGAAAAATTAGCCGGGCATCGTGGCATGTGCCTGTAGTCCCAGCTATGTGGGAAGCTGAGGCAGGAAGATTGCTTGAGTCCAGGAGTTTGAGGTTTCAGTGAGCTATGGTGACACCACTGCACTCTACCTGAGGTGGCAGAATGAGACTGTGTCAAAAAAAAAAAAAAAAGATTTCAGACCCCTAATTAGCTTAGCAAAATGGCAGAGTCGGCAGCTCCAAGCTCCTGTCCCCCCATAGAAACTCAAAAAACAGACAAAAGCTGTTAGAATCAACTGTGTCAGAATGTTGGAAAAAAGGCAAAGGCTTATGGCAACAAAGTGAATGCTGAATCAAGAAAAAGTCAACTTAAAAATGGTAGGAAAGTTTTTTGGCATTTTTACTTGCTCTTACCCCACCCCCTCCTGGCTTGGCAACGGTCCTGAAGACAGCAGCCCACATTGCCAGCGTGGGCCCATGGCTCCTTGCTACAGAGGGAGCAGAGTAGACCTTATTCGCAAATTACTGTGTAGATCTGTTTTAACCTGTCCGGAGCATCTGAAGGACTGGCACAAGGTGCTCATCTCTGTTTGCCTAGCCCTGAGCTAACCTGGGCTGGAGAAGCACCAGGCATTGCTCAAAACACTGTAAGGTGGAAGAACAATGTTTGAAACAAAAGATCACAATTGAGACATATAATAAACCACCTAAGTCCTGGGAGAAAAATCTGAGAAGAGAATTTCTTTGGAAAGCTAGGGCCATCAAAAGCACCTGTGTATATGTGAAATTTAGAAAGCCATGCACATTCCCAGGGCAAGACGCTTGCTCAGAAAAGACCTGAAAAAACCTTAAGCTTTCATTACAGGCTGATTCTTATGTTCAGTGCAAGTCTGGCTAAGAGTTGAAGGAGGGCCCCAGTATAGATCCAATCTGCAAAGACCAAGAAAGGTATTTTGTTTGTTTGTTTGTTTTGCTTTATTTTTTAGCTCTTGGCATTCAAGTAAAATTCTGTCAAAATACTCACTGAATACAAACTAAGGAACAGAGACTTCAGCAACCACACATGACAAAGAAAACAATCTCTGCAAAAATACTTGGGAAAAGTCACTAGAAAAAGACTAGTACAGACTTCAACAATTAAAAAACCAAAAACCAGAAAACCCTGGGGAAGAGGAAGAATGTGATTTCCACAGTCACCCCATTATACTATTCAAAACTCCAAAGCTAGGCATGGTGGCTTGCACCTGTAATCTCAGCTACTCAGGAGACTAAAGAAAGTAGGATCACTTGAGGCCAGGAATTCAAGACTACCCTGGACAACATAGTGAGATCCATTCTCTAAAAATAAAAAATTTTTAAAAATTAGCCAGGTGTAGTGGCATGTTCCTGTAGTCCCAGCTAGTCAAGAGGCTGAGGTGGGAGGATCGCTTGAGCCCAGGAGTTCTAGGGTGCAGTGAGCTATGATTGCTGCTATTGCACTCTAGCCTGGGCAACAAAGTTAGACCCTGTCTAAAAAAAAGAAAAGTCCAGTTTTCAAAAACCACAAGGCACACAAAGAAACAGAACATATAGCTAAATGGAACAAAATACAGTGATAAAAACTGTGCCTCAAGAAGCCCAGACATTAGACTTATTAGACAAAGACTTTAAAACAATGGTCTTAAATATGCTCAAAGAGCTAAAGGAAAACATGGACAAAAAACTACAGGAAATTAAGAAAATAATGTATGAACAAAATCCGAATACCAGTAAAGAGTTAGAAATTATAAAAAGGAACCAAAGAAATTCTGGGGCTGAAAAAGTATAATAACTGAAATGAAAAAAAATCACTAGAGAGATATTAATTTGCTAGGGCTATCATGACAAAATATTATAGATTGAGTGGCTTAAACAACAGAAATTTATTTCCTCATAGTTCTGGAGGCTAGAAGTCCAAGATCAAGGTGCTGGCAGGATTGGTTTCTCTGCCCTCTTGATACTTTTCACATGGTTGTACCTCTGTGCACACACACCCTGGTATCTTTTCTTCTTACACAAACACCAGTTATATTGGATTAGGGCCCTACCATAAACATTTTAACCTAGTTGTCTCAAAGAAAACAATTAAATTTATTTTAACTTAATCAATTTGATCACCAGGAACAAGGATGCATACTTCCTCAACTGCTCTTCAACATTGTACTGTTCAACCTGAGAAAACTGCTAAATTTTAAAAAAAGCATTGTACTGAAAATTC
>RJWJ010021435.1:0-27874 GCA_004363605.1 Indri indri
GAAAACGAGAAACACTTTAGGGTCCAGAGAAGGCTTATATTATTTTTGGCAAAATAGGTCTGGCTAAATGAAATTCGTATTCAATCAAATGAGTAGCAAATTGCCAAAGGATCATTTGTCAGCTCGTCTGCTTAGGCTTGGACCTTCTCCCTTCCCATACACTGTTATTTTGATAAGATTATAGGGCTCAGGGCTTGAGTGGTAATATCTCAATTCCAACTAGGGAGAATTTTCTATCTATATAATCTATTTCTAAGTGGTCTTATATTTTGCATATACTTTAACACCTACCATCTTGTCTTATTTTTGAGCCCCATAACAATGCTGCAACTTGGGCTGGGAAGATCTCTTTCTTAGTCTGTTCATAGCACTATAATAAAATATCATATATTGGATAGCATATAAATAACAGAAATTCATTTATCACAGATCTGGAGGCTTATAAATCCAAGATCAAGGCACCAGCAGATTTGGTGTCTGGTGAGGACCTGTTTCTTGGTTCCTAGATGGTGCCTTCTCACTGCATCCTCACATGATAGCAGGGGCAAGTCAAATCGCTGGTGTCTCTTCTTAAAAGGGCACTACTGTTTTTTACATGGGCTCTGCCCTCATAATCTAATCAATTCTCAAAGTCCCCACCTCTTAATACCATCACCCTGGTAGTCAGGACTTCAAAATATAAATTTTGGGGAGACACAAACATTCAGATCATGGCAATATCTCTACCATTTTAAAAGTGAAGAAACAGGAATGTTCACTGCTGTGAGATTATGGTGAGGATTGTCATAAAAGATTCCAAGATCCATGGGAAGTTGAGACTGAAAGAATTTTGTACAAACAGACCCTTTTAAAATAATTCTTATCTTCCTTTAGTCTTTCCACATAGTTTACTTTTCCTTACACAGTTCCCATGTCATGTGTAACCTATATTATTATAAATAAATGGGTATGCTTTTATACTATTAGTCTGTTTTATATCAGTTTAATTCTCAGGCTCAGCTGAAAACCCCAAGCAGACAGAGGTGAAATTTCGCCTTCTGTACAAGAGTGAGTGTGGGGACCACGACCCCAATCCTCCTGACTACGCAGGAAAAATTGCTTGTTGAAGTCTGATGTGAGTCAGGAACCAGGAGAGAGCTTCAGACCACAGACCCATTGCTCTGCTATGTGGCGCTGAGCAAGTCCTTGGTTCCTTCTTCATTAAATCCAACTCAACACCTAAGGCTCAAGTGCGAGTTAGATAAGGTAATATTCGTGATCATGACTAGCCAAGGGCAGAGGTCAATATATGTAATTTTTCCCCTTCTTCATTGAAGATGGTTCAATTGCACATTTATTTAAAAACCAAAATAGTGTCTTTAATCCCCTACCTATTAATTGGTTCCATTGATGACTTTTTAAAAAACAGTCAATTGCTATTTCTGTTCTGAATAGCTGTGGTTAAATTGAAGCCCATGGAACTGTTTCTGAGTTTGGGATTTAGGAATCTAGTTGGCCTTTTCTACCCAAAGGAAAAAATTATCATCTTCATCTCTAATAAATGGCAGCACCTTAATTTATAATTCAAAAGGGGAAATAGCACATATGTGGCTGTCAGGAAAGGGGAAGCACTTTAGAAATGGCTTTTGTGAAAGATTATGCACTCAACCTACTGTACCTTATCACTGCAGAGGGAAAATGATGTTTCTTTTGATCAAAACATGACAAGGAGCACATCCAAATCAATACATGGAGAATTTAATCCTCTGAGCTGTCAGAATCACAAACAGAGAAAGTGAATGTTAATGACAAGAAGGCAAACATGTTTATTGTGGAAAGGTTACTGGTGAGAGGCCTGCTTGGCCCTCTTAGAAAAGGCAAGGGAAGACATTACCCACGGACTTTAAACCTTGTCATCAATTTTTCTTGAAAAATTAAAATGTGGTATTTAACACATCAGGTCTCAAAATCTGAAAGAAAGAGTACATATTCATGTCTTTATTCAACAAATGGGACAAAGGATTTATACCTGTAGAAAATATACTTTAAAAGTCTTCTCAAATACTTATGAATTTTTCAGTGTATTTTAAAATATATGTCAATATTGGCAAACATACAACAGTGGAGAAAGTAATAAAATAAATCCCCATAAACTCATCAACTAGATCTAAACTAAGTGTCATGATTTTGTCATTTTTTGCTTTATCCATTCTTTTATTTTTCTTTTCTGTTATTTTTTTCTTTGTGGAAGCATTTAGAGTACAGACTAAAAATGTCATTCGCTCCCTAAATATTTCAGTAAGAATCTGTTAAAAACATGGACTCCTTCTTAGGAAACCATAATGGCATTATTTTACCTGACATAATTAAATATTATTTTCTAATGTCATCTCACATTTATTCCATAAGAAAATGTTTCAGAATTTATTTTTATAGTTTTTTGAACCAGATCAAGATATGATTACAGAAAATTTACAAAAGATGAATTAAAAATGGTTTGAATAATGAACTCAAACAAGACTATTTTAGAGTGAAAACTGTGGTCACATATTCAATCCTTGTAAATATCCAATTAAAACAACATTAAGGTAATATTTATGTTATAAAGGCAATTCTTATGCTATTAAGGTAGCCTATATTAAAGTTTGCTTATGAATGTCTACGGTATTTAGCTTTGATAAGGCTTTGGAGAGCTGGATACAGATTGTATTGCCAGGAGTGTAGTGAATCAGAGCAGTGGTCTTGGACATGAGAGTATTGGGATAGGGAATGAAAGTCAGAAGAAAATATTCTCCTCCATTTATCATTACACACCCACTCCTGGATGTTTATTCTAAGTAAGGAATCTGAATAAAGTAACATAAATTATATTTATGTAAATTTTCATAACAGGTTAATTTTTAAAGGCAAACACATAATGGGAAAAAGAAGTAAACCCACAACATTACATAAGTTAGTAAATATGTTATATTGACTAAAGGTGGTATTATGTAGTCATTAAAATGATGGATATAAGGATTGAAATGCAACACAGAAAATTTTAAAGATGTAAAATGTTAACAAACATAAACTATATATGTATATTTTAACTGTATCAACATAAAAATGTATAGGAGCAAAGATTAAATATTTAAAGTGAACACAAAAATGAAAGTAATTATGTTAGGATTGGAGTGATATGAATAAACATTAAGAAATGACAATTAGAGAAACACCAATGAAGAGAACTGAGAACCCAGATGTAAAACCATCCACATATTGCCATCTGATCTTTGACAAAGTGGACAGCAATACACACTGGGGAAATGAATCCCTATTCAATAAATGGTGCTTCTACAATAAATCAGTATTCAAACAATCCCTATTCAATAAATGGCTTCTGCATGTAGCTGTCCATGCCATATGTGGAAGATTGAAACAGGATCCATATCTCTCACCACTCACTAAAATTAATTTAAGATGGGTCACAGACTTAAATCTAAGACATGAAACCATGAGAATTTTAGAAGAAAATATTGGAAAACTCTTTTAGATACTGGCCTAGGCAAAGAATTTATGAAGAAGACCCTAAGTACAATCACAGCAACAACAAAAATAAATAAATGGGACTTGATTAAATTATAAAGCTTCTGCCCAGGCAAGGAAACAATCAACAGAGCAAATAGACAACCTGCAGAAAATATTTGCATGCTATACATCCAATAGCTGATAACCAGAATCTACAAAGAACTCAAGCAAATCAGAAAGAAAAAAAAAAAACAGACAACCCCATTAAAAAGTGGGCAAGAGACATGAACAGAAGCTTTTCAAAAGAAGATAGGCAAATGGCCAATAAACATATGAAAAAAATGCTCAATATTACTAATTATCAAAGAAATGAAAATCAAAACCACAGTGAGATATCACCTAACCCCAGTTAGAATGGATTTTATCAAAAAGTCTCATAATAATAGATGGTGGCATGGATGTGCAGAAAAAGGAACACTTACACACTGTTGGTGGGACTGCAAACTAGTATAATTCTATGGAAAACTGTATGAAGATTCTTTAAAGAACTAAAAGTGGACCTACCATTTAATCCATCAATCCCACTACTAGATATTTACCCAAAGGAAAAAAAAGTCATTTTATCAAAAAGACACTTTCACTAGAATGTTTATTGCAGAACAATTCACAATCACAAAGTTGTGGAATCAACCCAAGTGCCCATCGATTCATGAGTGGGTTAATAAAATGTGTTATATGTATCCTGTAGTGTGCTACTCAGCCATAAAAAATGAATTAATACCTTTTGCAGCAATCTGGATGGAACTAGAGACTATTCTCCTAGGTGAAGTATAGCAAGAATGGAAAAACATTTTATAGGCTTTATTATTGTTGTTTGATTTAAATAACAGCATTTATTGGAGCAGATAGTCAAATCATACAGAATATATAATTTCAAATAAGCACATGTTCCATAATTTTTATGAAAAACAAAAGAATGGAAAAACAACCATGAGTACTCACTATTACATTGAAACTAACCAATCAGCATTCATGTGCACAGATGGAAGTAAAACTCAACGGAAATCAAGCAGGTGAGAGGACAGAGAAGGGGATGGGTAAAATCATACCTAATGGGTACAATGAACACTATCCAGGTGATGGTCATACTTATTAATAGAACTTTGACTCAAGTAGTACAAAAGCAATCCATGTAACCAAAACATTTGTACCCCCATAATATTCTGAAACAAAAAAGAAAAAAAGAACCACCCTTGCCCTATATGTATGTACATATGCCCACACATTAATTATATGCTATATTATCTATGATATATGTAATCAGTGTGTGTAAATATATATTTATATATGTATATGTCTATACATACATATAAATTGAATTATATATTATATTGCATATTATACAATTTGTAGTATGTATTATGAATGCATTATGAATACGATATACGTACTATAGACTAATATAATATGCAATTTATTGTGTATGTTATGTATGACATAATGTATTGTGTGCATATACATATATACACATACATATACACATATATATACATCTCTAAAATACTAATAATGTTAGGGAAAAGCTTTGTCACAGTTTTCTTCATTTTTCTTCCTTTTAGCAGTTAGAATAATTGATTTTTCACATGATCATTGGCCTTTGCATTTCTTTCAAGAATGGTCACTATAGAAAACTTGTAAAACTTGGACAACCAAAAATATTTAAATAGCATCATAAATAAGTATTGTTAACAATTCCAGCTACATTGAACTTGGCTTTTATTTATTTATTTTAAATATATACCAAATGAGTGCTATCTCTGTACATATATGAAGGCAATTTTTTTAATTTTTGCATTTTAAGTTAATTGATTTTATGGGTAAATACTAGAAAATGCAAGTATAGCACCTATTTAAAAATGCATAAGCATGAGAGGGTGCTGTGCCAGCTATTCTGGAATAATTTATTAGACTTAAGTTTTTCTACGAGGCACTTTTAAATAACGTCATTGTTAAGCTTTTAAGTATAATGTCAAATGCCTGTTATTACATTGTCTGGATTGTTTTGTCACTTATTTGATCAGCTCTCCATTTTGGACAATTAAGTTGCCCCCAATTTATCACTCGTTAATTATCCACATGAACATGCTCACAGCTGAATCCTTGCACACCATTTTGGTTTTTGTAAATGTCTACGTTCTAGGAGTTGAAATGCTGAGTTGAAGAAGTAAACAAAGAAAAAAAAATGTTTAGTCATTATTGCTAAATTGTCTCTCAGAAAATTTACATTTTTTACTCAGAAAGTTTGTATTTTTTAATCCCATGCCTATTATTTATGAAAGTGCATATTGCCATGTAATTGTAATCTTGTGAAAATTGGATTTATATTGGGAGAATGGGTCAAATTTGACAGTTAAAAAATGGTAACATTTTGTGGAACTATTTTTTTCAGTTGATGGTAAGAGCAAACATTTTTATATGTATAAAAAAACATTTTCTCTTTTGTAAAATGCGTATTTATTGCTTTTTTTATACTTTTTAAAGTGAAGATACTACTATTTATTTATCCATTCGTACAAGCTATTTGTGAATTTATAATATTACTTCTTAACTTCTCTAATTTATTTCTCTTAGTTACTTAATTTTACAAGAACAAATTTTAAAACATGTAATTAATTATATCCTCATTTTTTTCTATTCTTTTAAGTGTAGTAAAATCCTTTCTCTCTTGTTTCAAATACGTACTTATCTGTATTTTCTACTTTCACTCATTAATACATCTAAAATGTATTTTCATCTTAAATTTTAGCTAAATACATAATGGGTCTTTTTAAAAATTACATTTTTGTGTTTTATTTAATTGGCTGGGATTTCCAGTCCAGTATTTAAGACTCAGGAAAGGTAGGAGCTCACATCTTTGTGTTTTTTATCTTAATTCCAGTGGGTTTAGTATTTAACTGTTCATTTCAAAATTAGTAGATGAGTTAAATTTTGTTTGTCATGTTCAATATGTGCTATTCCGTTATTAAGAATTTTGTAGATTAAGAGTTAAATTGATGCTAAAAGTTATAAAAGAGATGACATATGATTTCAATATAAGAGGCATTAGTAGTGCAGACTCAGACTGCCTGCATTATTTTTTTGCCTCTAGCATTTTCCATGTGATCTATGAGTTACTTAATTTATCTGTGCTGTAAGGAGTTACAGTAAGGAGAAACTGAGATAATTATGCAATGCGACGTGAGAAGAATTACTGTTAACTACTATTTTGTGTATTCACATGATATAATGTCACCTATCCCAATATTAAGCCCTGTTTGCATTGTTATCTTGAATAGTACTTGGCCATGGTGTGTTAGTGTTGAATTTAATTTGTTGCATTTTATTTAGGTTATTATATCCCATAAGTTTATATTATTTCGGAGTTACAAAATTGCCCTCATTAGATTTGTTATGGAGGTTATAATAACACTATAAGATAAATTTAGAGACTCAGCACATTTATATTCTAATATAGCTTATTTTAAAATATATTGTATATTCTTATGAAGTTTGAAAGAATTTCTTGGTAACATTTAATAGTAATATTTATAAGAATATTTATTTAATATTATATTAACAAAATATTTAAAAGATTAACTGTTTATCTAAAACCGGACATTGACTTGTTTTCCTTGAAAATGTGAAATTTCAACATTTCTCAATTTCTACAAAACAAAGTATTTGTGTTTATGCTAGCATGTTCTTGTCATGTTTAGGATATTTAACACATTAACTGCCATGTGAGCTGTATTTAACTCATGCTAGTTTTGAGCCCAGGGCCTCATGAAGCACATGTAACTCACATGTCTCTTCACCTTGGGAGCTGTGTTAACTATTTTTCATGTTGCATATAACTCATGCACCAAAACAATAAAAAATAACAAATTTTTCATTAAATTAGAAAGGATCATTTTGGTTTCCAAGTTTTTATTCCATTTTCATAATAAAACCCCATGGCCCCAAGGAAAATTTTTTTTTTCTGGTGTGGCAGTCAATATGTTAAAATGAGAGAGACAGAGAGGGAGAAGTTTCCAGAGCCATTTCTTCCCTCAAGGCTGGAGTTGGCCAGGGACATCAGGAGCGGGTGCCAGAGTGAGACTACATGTAATTAAGAACAGGGGCAGTATCTTAGAGACTAAAGATTCATACATATAGCATGTATAGCATGTTTTGTAATGCAGATCAACTGAGTGGTTTCAATAAAACCATTCAGTCATGCCCTCTGGATGTATTTAGCCTGATTTTGTGTTACGGTCCTTGGAATTTGAAATGATACCAGGGTCAAGGGAGAGGGAAAACTCACAGACACGCAGCAGCTGGTAGTATAATAAGGACATGTAATTAGAAGTGCAGAGTCACAGTTCCTTACACATTTCCACTCTGTACAAGCACAAGTACAAGTGATTTCCTATCTGACAAGTCTTGGATCCTTTTTTCCAATAGATCACTGCCCAAACTTCATCTTGCCACTCAAAAATCCTTACTGCACTGATGTCAGTGCCATCATTTGTATTGCCTTTCTCTGGAATTTAACTTTTTGGTCTCTTACGCATCATTCAAAAAAAATAAAAAGAATTGATAGAACTCCTTTGTGGAAATCTTCCTTTGACATTTGAGGATCTTCTCATTTTGGCTTTTATATGTAATAAAAAAATATTTATTATCATTCGGTTGTCAAAACTGCATTCTATCTGGTTGGTACTTTTTGTGGCTTTAATTTAAGTTATGAGCACATTTCATGTGATTATTGGCCATTCATATATTATTCTTTGTGAAGAATGTGTTAATATCATTTGCTCATTTGCCATCTAGTTATTTGTCTATTTTTTACTAAGTTGTAGGAATTTTTTATATATTTTGGATGTATCGTTTGTTAAATAAATATTTTTCCTTGGCTGTTTAATTCCTTAAGAGAGACTTCTGATTACCAAAATAATTGAAGGCAACGTTTTACACATATATGTAGTGTGTGTGTGTGTGTGTGTGTGTGTGTGTGTATAAAATATACATGTGTATTAATTTATGTATATTTACTTATAAAGAATAATTATTTACTTAGACTACTCACTTGTGAATTCTGTATTGTCCTCTCTTTTGTACCAATAGTGTCACTTCCAGACCAAAACAACATCAAAACAAAGAACAATACTAAAAATTTTAGTCTGTGTGCATAGTTTAATAACTTGTATTGACTATGTGAAAGCATATTTCTGCATCACACACATGGAACCTCGTTTGACCCAGAATAGTTTAGATGATCCAAAATTTTCCAGTATTGCCTTACTCAACCTCTAAATCCCATTTGAAATTGCCGACAGAGTCTGTTTTTGAATATTTCTTTCTGTTTGTTGATGACACCATACTCTTTGGTTGTTTTAAGTCAGTTAATTCCTCTTCTCAATCCCCTTTATGGCATCTTATTTTTCCTCTACATATTGGTGTGACGAAGATTCAGTCCAGTGGACCATTCTCTTCTCCATCTTCATTATCCTCTAGTAATGTCCCAAGGTTTTAAATGTCACCTGGTATGCCAGCAAAGCCCAAGTATGTATCTCCAGCCTAGACAACTTATTTCTGAAACAGATATAGGTTTCTAAGGCTTTATTCACTTACTGTATAACAGGCATTTAAACTTATGTTGAAAATGGAGCACTTGAACTCTAGTTACCACCAAACATATTTCTACCTTCATCATACTCATCTTGCTAAAAGGCCACACCAATGATCCACTACCAGGGACAAAAAACTAGGATTCTACTTGGTGCCTTTTCCCCCCTTATCCTCCCACGTCAGTGCTATCAGCAACTTCTCACTGTGAGAATTGTCAAATACTTAAGCAATAACCTTCTATTAGCTTGAATTGTGTACTCCTCCTAAAAGATATGTTGGAGCCCTAACTCACAGGACCTGAAAATGTGAACTTATTGGGAAATAGAGACATTGGAGATGGACTTAAATAAGATATGATGAGGTCATATTAGGGTAATCCAAAATGACTGGTGTCTTTATAACAAGACAAGGATGTGCTAACAGAGACATGGCAGATGTGGAGCCATGTGAACATGGAATACCGTTCTCATGCGTCCACAGGCCAAGGAACACCAAAGGTTGCTGGAAAACCACCAAAAGCTAAGAAGAGGTAAGAATGCATTCCTCTTTATTTCAGAGTGAGGATGGCCCTAGTGACACCTTGATTTGGGGGTTCTAGTCTCTAGAACTGTGAGACAGCAATCTCCTGTTGATTTAAGCTACTCAGTTTTTGTCCCGTTGTTCCAGCAGCCATAGGAGACTAACCCCCCTGCTGCAAAATATTCTGTGAGTTCTGGCTCCTGCTTCCTCCCTGAACTCATCCTGTGTCATTCTCTTCCTAGCTTGTTGTGTTCTCTCCATACTCATCTACCTTCTGTTTCCTAAACAATCCAAGATTGTCCTGACCCTGGCATCACCACGTGAGCTGCTCCCAGTGCCTGGAATGTTCCTTCAGACTTTCCATGGCTCTATTTTCTTTTGATTCAGGTCTCTGCTAAGGGTCATCTATTCACAGAAGCTTTGGTCATTGTCCTCCCCTAGCTAAAACACCAATCATGTTTACTCACATTACTATTTCATTTTCATTACAGAATTTTACTTTTAAAAAATTGGCTTACAGTCTGTGTAATCTACCAGGTGGTTATGCATCATGACAGCAGAGACCTCTTCTTGGTTACTACTTTGCTATAGTCTAAATGTTTATGTTCCTCTAAAATTTATATGTTAAAATCCTAATCCCTAAGGTGATGGTATTTGGACAAGGAGCATTTTGGGAAGAGTTCTCATAAAGGAGATTAATGCCCATATAAAATAGACCCAAAGGAGCTAATTTACTCTATTTATCATGTGAAGATACAGTGAGAATGTACTATCTATAAGCCAGGAAGCAGGACCTCACCAGACCCAAAATCTACTGGCACCTTGATCTTGGACTTCCAGACTCAAGAACTGTTAGAAATAAATGTCTGTTGTTTATAGATTACCTAGTTTATGGTATTTGTTATAGCAGCCCAGAAGAACTGAAACACTGCAAAATCCTTTGTGTTTGGAATTATGCCTAACATAGAAAAGATATTCAGCAAATGTTTATGAAATAAAGAAGTGCATATTTCAAGGATATACAAATCAAAACCACAGCAAGTTTCTACTTCACAGTATATTAACTGTATTTTCTTATGTTTTATGTATATATATATATATATATATTATAAATTCTTGGTGCTCTGGCATTTAGGCCCTTGCTGACCCAAGAGAGACTGTGTTTCTCAGAGTGAGCTAATTCTTAGAGACAGGAAACAACACCCCTATGAGAATCCCTTTCATATACGAAAAACCTACCAATCCAGAGCCCATATGCCCAACCATCCCCTCTATTTTGCCCTTATACTCCAGAATACAATATTCTCCAGTCTAATCATCACTGGACCAGGTACTAAACAACTAGAAACAGTCCCTATTACCCAGAGAAAGCCTCTGAAATGTATTCCAGCTAGCCAGTGGTAAGCTTGCTCACCCTTCCCTGCCTTGCTTTTCCCATGGAAACCACAATAGTTTCCTTCCCATGTGCTCCCCTGTCCCCTCCTGCCTTCTGACCAACTCTGGCTCTTTGCCATGTGGCCCTGTGTGGCCTACATGCCTCCTCCTCTTGAGAACCATGAGTAACAAACTATGAATAAAACTACCTCTTCAACATTACAGTCTTCTGTCTCCTGATCTGTTGGCTTCACCATATCTGAAAAATAATAAAACCTGCATTTTAAAACTCACACCCACGAGGATGGCTATAATCAAAAATTCAGTAATAAAAGTTAGTGAGAATGTGGAAAATGTGGAACTTTCATACACTACTAGTGCAAATGTAAAATGGTAGAGCCACTTTGGAAAATGATCTGTCAGTTCCTCCAAAAATTAAACATGGAGTTGCCATTTGACCCTGCAATTCCACTCATAGGTCTATACCCAAAAGAAATGAACATATATGTTCACACAAAAACTTGTAAATGAATGGTTACAGCAGTATTATTTATAATATCCTACAGGCGAAAACAACTTAAATCTTCATCAACTGATAAATAGGTTAAAAAAATATGGTATAACCAGACAATAGAATATTGTTCATCAATAAAAACAGATGAAAACATTATGCTAATTCATTTGAATACTACAATGAATAATAATAATTAATGTAAATACTACAATAATTCAAATGAATACTACAATTCATTTTAATTGTAGTAATGGCTGTACAGCTCTGTGAATATTCAAAAATTTATTGGATTATTTACTTTAAATGGATTAATTATATGGTATGTTGATTATATATCAACAAAGCTATTATAACAGAAAAGTACATAATAATAGTTAACATCTATGAAGGTCATAGTATGCACCATTCTAAATACTTTATGTGTAGTAACTAAGATGGTCTAGCCCCTGAGTCTGAGTTCTGAACCACTTTGTTACACTGCCTTTGTGAATATTCTTGTCCCTCTAGCTTACTGATCACATCAGATGAGGAAACATTAGTGAGTATTGTAGAGAAATACAAAGTTTAAGGAGAGAGACTATTGTAGCAACTGTAACCAATAACCCCTACTAAATAGGACTGATGAAAAACTTAGAGAATTTAGAAAAAAAGCAAACAAAGGAACAAACAAAATTCTAATGTATATATTCAGATAAGTTGAAAGGTTACTGCAATGTCCAAACAAAAGTAGGCTTTTATGCAAAAGGAGTATTATGATAAGCATAAATAAAGATGAACAAAATTAAAACAAAAGACACAAAAAACCCTTCTTAAAACCATCCAGTAGAAGAGATGCAGTGTGGCATACACAACTACCAGCATCCCAAATATAACTTTTATAAGGACAAAAGGTATTATTTAGTTTATTATTTGATAATGAAATATAAAAATTATAATTATAGGAAGGAAAAGGACTGAATAAAAAGTATTAAAACCAATAATTAACAGAAAGAGCCATCAACAAATGATATTTTTTATTTTATTTCTAAAATAAACTAAAAAAGAAAAACCAGAAGTTGAGTGAAAATAGAAGAAATACATCGATTGTTAAAGCAAAATAACTATAGTTTAAAAAACTTAGACTTTCAGATTCTGCGAATTAATATATACCTCTATGCTTAATATAACAAATGCATTAGAAGAAAAATGGCACATAAAGGTTAAACTTAATAGATAGTTAAATGAGGACTTGCAGTCTAATAAAAACTCAAAGGAAGAAAGAAAAGAAAGCAAGTGTGGTTATATAGATAACTTACAAAGAAGCTTTTGAGGTGAAAACCATTAAAAAAGGACAAAGAGGGATATTTTATAATCATAAAAGGAAAAAATCTCAAAAAAGATACAATAGTCATGAGCCTTTTTTGCACTGAGAATATAACATTGAAATATATAAACTAAAACCTGCTAGAACCACAAGGCAAAATTAACATAACCATACTCACTTGTAATGAGGAATTTCAGTATATTTTTCTATACTTCTTATAGTTTAGACCTGTAGTCCCCAACCTCCAGGGCACAGACCTATAGCAGGAACTGGGCTGCACAGCAGGAGGTGAACAGCTGTGAGTGAGGAAAGCTTCATCTATATTTACAGCTGCTCCTTATCACTCCCATCACTGCCTGAGCTCTGCCTCCTGTCAGATCAGCAGGGGGCATTAGATCTCATAGGAGCACGAACCCTACTGTAAACTGTGCATGGGAGTGAGCTAGTTTGCATGCTCCCTATGAGAATCTAATGAGCGATTATGTGAGATGGAGCTGAGGCAGTGATGCTAGCACTGGGGAGTGGCTTCAAATACAGATTATCATTAGCAGAGAGGTTTGACTACACAGACACCATAATAAATCAATTGCTTTCAGACTCATATCAAAACCCTATCAGTGAGTGGCAAGTGACAATTCAGCTACATCTGGTGGCAGGCTTTATAGTGGCAAGTGAGTTGATGTACTTTGATTGTACAGCTGCATCTGGCAGCAAGCTTTAAGTTGCAATATGACACTTATTTTAGTCCATGTGTGGCCCACCCATTATTTTATTTACTACTTACATCTGGGCCTCTTTCCCACACTGCACAGTTGTCTCAGTCATGGTTTTGGTAACCCCACAAGCTAACCCTAGCAAAAATGAGTAATAAACAAATGTCACTGGAGAGCTTCTTCAAAAGTGGGGAAAGACTGAATGATGAGAAAAGAAAAGAAAATACTTAGGAATATATTTAACTAAGGAGGTAAAATACCTCTGCATGGAGAACTATGAAACACTGAGGAATGAAATAGCAAAGGATGTAAACAGGTGGAAAACTATACCATGCTCACGGGTCAGCAGAATCAACATTGTTAAAATGTCTATACTACCCAAAGTGATCTACAGAGGTAATGCAATCCCTATTAAAATGCCAACATCATTTTTTGCAGCTCTAGAAATAATAATTCTAGGCTTCATATAGAACCTGAGAAGACCCCATATAGCAAAAGCAATCTTAAGCAAAAAGAACACACTGGGAGGCATCAATTTACCAGACTTCAAGCTATACTACAATGCTACAGCAACTAAAACAGCATGGTCCTGGCACAAGAATGGAGACATAGAGCAATGGAACAGAACTGAGAACCCAGATATAAAACTATCCTCATATAGGCATCTAATCTTTGACAAAGCAGACAAAAACATACACTGGGGAAAAGAATCCTTATTCAGTAAATGGTGCTGGGAAAATTGGATAGCCGCATACAGAAGACTGAAACCGAATCCGCACTTTTCACCTCACAAAAATCAATTCACAGTGGATAACAGACTTAAACCTAAGGCACGAAACTATAAGAATTCTAGAAGAAAATGTTGGAAAAACTCTTCTAGATATTGGCCAAGGCAAAGAATTTATGAAGACCCCAGGGCAATCACGGTAACAACAAAAATAAACAAATGGGACCTGATCAAATTAAAAAGCTTCTGAACAGCCAGGGAAACTATCACGAGAGCAAACAGACAGCCTACAGAATGGGAGAAAATATCCACATGTTACACATCCAATAAAGGGCTGATAACTAGAATCTACCTAGAACTCAGGAAAATCAGCAAGAAAAAAATCAAACAACACTATCAAAAAGTGGACAAAGGACATGAACAAAAACTTTTCAAAAGAACATAGACTAATGGCCAACGAACATATGAAAAAATGCTCAACATCTCTAATTATCAGGGAAATGCTAATCAAAACCACAATGAGATATCATTTATCTCCAGTGAGAATGACTTTTATCGAAAAGTCCCAAAACAATAAATGTTGGTGTGGATGTGGAGAGATAGGAACACTCATCCACTGCTGGTGGGACTGCAAACTAGTACAACTTCTGTGTAAAGTAAAATGGAGATACCTCAAAGATCTATAAATAGAACTACCATTTGATCCATCAATCCCATTACTGGACATCTACCCAAAGGAAAAAAAAGACATTGTATAAAAAAGACATCTGCACTTGAATGGTTATAGCAGCACAATTCACGACTGCAAAGATGTCTAACAACCCCCCATCAATCCATAAAATGTGGTATATGTATTCCATGGAGTTCTACTCAGCCACAAAAAACAATGGTGATCTAGCACCTCTTGTATTATCCTGGATAGAGCTGGAGCCCATTCTACTAAGTGAAGTATTCCAAACATGGAAAAACAACACCACATGTACTCACCCATCAAATTGGTATTAACTGACCAACATTTAAGTGTATATATAGTAGTGACATTCATTGGGTGTCAGGCAGATGGGAAGGGGAAGCAGGAGATGGGTATAAACACACCTAATGGGTGTTGTGTGCATCATTTGGGGGAAGGACATGCTTCAAGCTGTGACTTGGGTGGGACAAAGGCAATATATGTAACCTAAACGTTTATATCTCCATAATATGCTTAGATAGAAATATTTTTTAAAAAATGATCCAATGATGAGATAACAGAAGACTCTTAAGACTGCCAAGAAAATGAAAGCTGCATTTAAAATAAAATACCAAGAATTCTAATTAAAGTACGGGTTCATTGCAACAGGTGATTCATGTTCTCCAAGCCTGCTTTGTATAGTATGTGTCGACCAGGAAGCCAAAGAAGTCATGAAACCTTCAGAACTGCTTTGCCACATGGAGACCCAGCACCCTGCATTAAAAGACAGGCCTTTGGAGTTTTTCAAAAGAAAAAAGCATGAACACGAGGAACAGAAGCAACTATTGAAGGCCGCCATTTCATCAAATGTGTCTGCACTGAGAGCATCCTTCTTAGTGGCTAACTGCATTGCCAAAGCTAAGAAGCCCTTTGCTATTGGTGAAGAGTTGATCCTGCCTGCTGCTAGGAACATTTGCCATAAACTTTTAGGAGAGGCTGCAGTTCAAAAGGTGGCACGTGTTCCTTTTTTGGCTAGCATCATAAGTATTTGAATTGGTGAAATAGCAGAGGATATTGAGGCATAATCATTAGAGAGGATTAATGAGTTACTGTGGTACACAATCCAGATTGACAAGTCTACCTATGTTGACAAGGAAACAATATTTGTTTTTGTATATTTTTCAAGAGGATGTGCATGACGATATATTATGTGTACTTTTGTTGCCAACCAACACCACAACTGCAGAACTATTCAAGTCTTTGAATGATTACATCTCAGGAAAACCGAATTGGTCATTTTGTGTCACTATATGCACCGACTGAGTAGCTGCCCCAACTAGACAGTTTTCTGGTTTCACTATTCGGGCCAAGGAGGTTGCTTCTAAATGTGAGTCTATGCATCACATTATCTATAGAGAAGGGCTGGCTAGCCAAAAATGACACCTGAACTAAACAACGTTTGCAGACAAATGTTGCAGGATGTGATTAAAATTATCAACCACAGTACAGTACGTGCCCTTAATTCATGTCTATCCATGCAGCTCTGTGAGGAGATGGATGCAGAGCACACACATTTTCTTTTATACACAGAAATGAGGTGGCTTCCTAAAGGTAGGTCACTGGCCAGAGTTTTTGAATTACAAGAGTTGTTCCAGAGATTTCTTTTAGAAAAACAGTCACCACATTTCAGTGACACAAAATGGGTCTCAAAATGTGCTTACTCATGTGACATGTTCAACCTGCTCAATGAACTCAATCTGTCACTTCAGGGGAGAATGACAACTGTGTTCAAGTCGGCAGACAAAGTGGCTGCATTCAAAGCCAAACTGGAATTATGAAGGAAATGAGTGAACATTGGGATTTTTGACATGTTTCGAACATTAGCAGAGATTTTGAAAGACATTGAGCCAGGGCCTTCTTTCTCCCAGCTGGTGCATGATCACCTATCTCAGCTTTCAAAAGAGCTTGAGCATTCCTTCCCAACCACAACAGACCCCCGAACTGGGAAGGAATGGATCCGTGACCCATTAGTGAATAAACCAGGTGAATCGACTTGGTCTGTGTTAGAAGAGGATCAACTGCCTGAAATTGCAAATGACTGTGGCCTTAAAGGTATGTTTGAGACAACTTCAAATCTCCATATGTCCTGGATCAAAGTCAAGGTCGAATATCTCAGGATTGCCATGAAAGCACTGAAAAGCCTGCTTCCATTCCAACATCCTATCTTTGTGAAGCAGGGTTTTCTATAGTGGCAGCAACCAAAATGTGATTACAGAATAAACTGGACATGAGAAACACACTTTGGGTACTGCTGTCTCCCATCATCCCCAGATGGGACTTTGTAGTTACAGGAAAACAAGCTCAGGGTTCCCACTGATTCTGCATTATGGTGAGTTGTATAATTATTTCTTTATATATTACAATATAATAATAAAAGAAATAAAGTACACAATAAATGTAATGTGCTTGAATCATCTCTAAACCATTCCCCCCACCCCCGCCTGGTCCATGGAAAAATTGTCTTCCATGAAACCAGTCCCTGGTGCCAAAAAATTTGGGGACCGCAGCCTCAGACCATTAAAAAGTATTAGAGTAATAGATTAAACTACATTAAATTATAAAGGAATGGAAATTCTCAAAATATAATATGCATGATATAATATAAAATCTATGCCAAGAATACAGACTACAGTTTAAAATACTAGTTATTTAAAGTATTTTTAAAAATTTAAAACTATTGATAGTGAGGGAAGCTGTGTGGAGGGAGGAAGTACATGTGAAACCTCTGGATCTTCTGCTCAAATTTTGCTATGAACCTAAAATTGCTCTAAAAAATAAAGTCTATTAAGAAACTGCTAAAATAAAAAAAATAGCTCAGATTCTGGCTACAGTTCTATACCTTAGGAATATAAACATTTTTAAACAACAAAAGTGCCAAGAATTATCCAGCTGACAATCAAACATGTATCTCCTCATTCAATGACAAAATCAGGAATCAAATTAAAGACTAGGTACAAAAACAATCACAATAAAACACTCAAAACCAATGGAATGTGATCAAAGTATTACTTGAAAGTAAATTCACAGTCTTAAAACAATAGTTCCTAAATTCTATCATGTACAACAGTAACTCCCAGCAGTTCTGATTTGGCAGGTCTGGTTTACTGTCTTGGGATGTGTCTTTTAAGTAGCCAGCCATGTTGATTCTGATGAGGTGACCGGTGAGCAGCATTTTCAGAATCACTGGGAACAGAAGCACCTACAATGAGAAGAAAGATTTGCTGCCTCTGCTTTCCTAAACCCTGATAATACTTCCCAGAGTCAACATCCTTCCACTCTTTCTGCTGTCAACTGTTTCTGGCAGCTCCCAGAACAACTCTGGAAGGCACCTTGATTTGTTGATGTAACATCCTTGGAAATATCTACTGCTTCCTTCATGTTTCCTGAATGAACGAATGAATGAATGGGTGGACAGACATGTCGTGTGAGTGACTTCTGGGTTGGAGACATACACTGCGCAGTAATAAGCTGTGGACTTCTGCACGATGACCCAGGGACAGAGCACCAGTGGAGATGGAGCTGGCCTAGCTCCATCCTCTAGTACTGGAGCCCAGGGAAATGGAGGGAAGAATCCAACAAGGAGACAGAGGAGAAGGGGCCCCCAAAGGAAGATGTGGGTGGTTCCAGAAATAAAATTTCAATAATAGCAATTGTTACTGAAGAACAGACTAAATTGAGTCCACAATTGTGTCCTTTGGATGTGAGAATGCAGAGGTCTCTGATGAGGCTCATAAAAGCCAAAACAAAACAAAACACCCCAAAAACCTAAAAGAGGAACTGTAATGAACATACTGTGTTATCGATAAACTGGGAACTAGGCACCGCGTGTGTAGCAGTCTGGCTGTAAAGGAGTGCAGTGTAGCAGCCTCTGTTCTGAGCCTTCTGAACATCACAACGGCTTGCAGATGACTGGCAGTTGCACAGTGAATGTTCAATAATATTTGCCAAATTCAACTAAGGAGGAGTCCAGTTTCTCACATTTTTTTCTTCAGTATTAAACTACAAGTTCTTATCTGAAATAAAATAATATTTAGTGATTTATTTAATTCAAGTAACATTTGTTGAATATTCATTGTGCAAAAAATACTTATTCCAGCCACTATCAGAGAATGCTATTTTTCTTTTATGTGACCTTGAAGATTTGTGTTTAAGAGGAAGTTTCATACTGTCCCAGAAGGTCATCAAATAACAGAAGTGTAATAGCCAGTTAAGTACGTTATTAACCAAAGGCTCATAGTACAACCGACCTCTGGCAGACCCCATGTTCTTCCTGAGGAGGAAGGAGGACAAGGTCTGGCTGCACTCCTAGGATCAAAGTAAGTACCTGAATGTCTAGTATTGATATTTAGCGTGGAAGCCGCCAGCTCTCACTTAGCTTTTCCGATTGAACTCTCTCGGGGACAAGAAGGACTTTGCTTCCTTGTGAATGTTTCGGTGGAAGCCCATTTCCCACGTGGGCCTTTCAAAGCAGAAACACAGCTCCTGGAAGGAATTGTACAACTTTCTTAAAAAGATGCACCTAAAATTGCTAATGCAGATGCTTTTACAAAAAGGTGGGAGTGAAAAGGTCACTCATAGCAGCATTAAATGCCTGACCTTTACTTTTTGTTCTAAATTATCCTGTGATTGCACGGTACAGTTCACCAGCACAAAACACACTTATTGTGAGCCTATTAGAATGCCTATGGATGGAACCCTGCCCAGTGCTACAGCAGCAGGTAGCCACACTTAATGTTTTTATCTACATTTTATTTGGCATCACCACTGGGAAATGAAATGCTAAAAATGTAATTTGCTGTAAGATTATTTTATTCAAGCTTGTGGTAACTGCACATACATAAATATATTTCTTTGAGAGGAAAAATATGTGGGCAGTGAGAAGAGAAGACTTTTCAGCAAGACACTAGATTTGTTTGGTTGCCCTAGGTTCTGATGTGAACTTGCCTATTAATGGCTAAGTGAACTCAGAAAGTTTTAAAATTATCTGCTCTTTAAAATTTCATTCTAAAAGTGTCTTTACTCATTCATTTAATCTGAAAATATCCGTATCTTCCTGCTTCTTCTTCATATGATTGTTATGTCTCCTGAAATCCAAGAGCACCTAAATTAAGCCACACTGGGGCAGGACAAAAAACCCCCTTCCAAGATTTTGTAACTAAAATAAAACTCAAATGATTATGTAAAACATTGCCCTTCACTACCTCATACAACTAACTCCTAGCTTCTCTTATTAAAGAATGAAGAAGGTATTATTGGAAAGTTAAAAGAATTTTTCTCTAACCCGTATTTATTTTTAACCTATATTACTTCTTGAAGCTAATGATTTCCCCAAATTTATCCCATTTGTTTAAAAGCACAGAGCAGAGAACATTAAAGCTGACTTCACAGTTGTACCAGTCAGCTTTTGTTGTGTCTCAAACCATCCCCAAACTAAATGGCTGAAGACAACCACTGCTAACATCTTTCATGTTTCTGGGCTGACACAGCTGGGTCTGACGATCTAGGATGCCCTCACTAACATGTCTGCGTTCTCGGCTGGGGATCTAGGACATCTCAGGAAGCCAGCCCAGGCTCAGTCAGGTGGTGGCAGAGGGGTTCCCATCTGCAAGATAGTGCAAGTGACAATGCATAATCATTTTTCAAGTTTCTGTTTGCATTGCATTTACTAATATCCCACTGGCCAAAGAAAAGTCGCCCCGACAACACAAACAAGCTCTGAATCAATGTGGGCTCCTCACAAAAGCATGGATACAAGGAAAGAATTAAGGATGCCATTTTGAAAATCTTCTACCAAAGTAAGTGAGTAAATTAAGATTCAGCAACTAGCCAGTGCTATGTGCATGCAGGCTAGGACATAGAAAAAGTTCTAGCATTCTCTACCACTGTAGGCTGACTAAAGTCATGACTATAGGATGACTATATGATAATATATTATATAGTTTCAAACAGGTAGAAGGAGGATATTGAATGTTCCCAAAACAAAGAAATGATAAATGTTTGAGATGACAGATATGCAAATGACCCTGATCTGATCACTATGCATTATATATATTGAAACGTCACTATGTAACCCATAAATATATATAGTTTTTATGTCAATTGGAACAGTTTGCAAACATTATAAGAACAAAGGAGACCTTGAATTTGTGGAGAGCTCTATGACCAGTCTCAAAAATAGTCCACAGTGTTTTGTTACCAAACATATAGGAGCTATTGTTTTGGGAGAAGATAGATTCAAGAATCAAAGTAAATTCCAAAAGGAATTTCTGTTGAAATTACTAAACTCCACTTAAAACAGTCAGATAATATATGTAAACAATGGGTGTGGCTATGTTCTAATAAAACTTTTTTTATAAAAAGATGTGGAGGCCAGATTTTGCCTGCCCACTATGGTTTGTCAACCCCTAACATAACCTATTGCTGTAACTATTGCTGTGCAAGAAATGAAGTCAAAACTTTATGATTTAAAATAGCAATCTGTCACGGTTTGGGTGGGTAAGTAATCGAGGAGGACACTGGTGAGGAATTCTGCCTCGGGGTTTTTCCTGTAATTGCAGTGGTTGAAGCTGTTGCAGCTAGAGGCTGCCTGTTGGCCTTGGCTAGTTTAGGCTTCTTGGCACAATGGCAATATTGGTGATTTTGAACTGTTGAAATGCCAGCTTAAGGCTCCTGTGAGTGTTCCAGCCAGTAAAGGGTGTACTGAAGAAAGTAACATAGCAACATCTCTGTGTTCTATTGGTCACATAGGGCGCTCACAATCAAAGGAATAGTAATTAGATTAACCATCTTTTTAAAAAATGTTTTATCATACATAATAGTTTTGCATATTTATGGTGTACATGTGATGTTTTGATACAGTCATACAATGTATAATTACCAAATCAAGGTAATTGGGGTATCCAAAACTTCAGGCATTTCTTTGTTTTAAGAGCGTTCCAGTTTCACTCTTTTTGTTATTTTCAAATATACAATAAATTTTTAACTGTGCTCACCCTATTGTAATATTGACTATAGATTTTATTCATTCTGTCTAACTATGTTTTAGTACCCATTAATCTTCCCCGCTTTATCTCCTCTCCACTCCGGTACCCTTCCCAGCCTCTGGTAACCATCCTTCTATCTATCTCCATGAGTTTATTTATTTTGTTAGGTCTCCATATGAATAAGAATATGTGATATGTATTTTTCTGTGCCTGACTTATTTCACTCAACATAATGTCTTCCAGTTCCATCCATTTTGTTGCAAATAAGATTTCTTTTTTTTTTTTTTTTTTCTGGCTGAAAAATATTCCATTGTGAATATGTACCACATTTTCTTTATCCATTCACCTGTCGATGGACACTTAGGCTGATTTTATATCTTGGCTATTGCAAATAGTGCTGCGATAAACATGGGAGTACAAATATCTCTTCAATATGCTGATTTCCTTTCTTCTGCATGTATACCCAGCAGTTGGGTTGCTGGATCATGTGATGGTCCTATTTCTAGTTTTTTGTGGAACCTCCGTACTGTTCTCCATGGTGGCTGTATTAATTGACATCCCCACCAACAGTGTTTGTGAGTTCCCCTTTCTCCATATCCTCACCAGTATTTGTCATTCCATGTCTTTTAGATAAAAGTCATTTTAACTGGAGTAGGATGATATCTTATTGTAGATTTTATTTTAATTTCTCTGATTGTTAGCTATGTTTGGCATCTTTTTCATACCTGTTAGCCATTTGTATGTCTTCTTATGAGAAATGTCTATTCAGGTATTTTGCCCAACTTTGTCAGATTTTTTTTTTTTCCTATTGAGTTGTTTGAGCTCCTTATACATTCTGGTAATTAATCTCTTGTTAGATGGCGATTTTCAATTATTTTCTCCCATTCCATGGATTTTCTCTTCATTTTGTTGATTGTTTCCTTGCTGTGCTGAAGCTTTGGGGCTAGATGTGATCTTCTTTGTCCATTTTTGCTTTGGTTACCTGTACTTTGGAGATCTTACTCAAGAAATCATTGCCCACCAGACCAATGTCCCAGTGTTTCTCCAATATTTTCTTCTACCAGTTTTATAGTTTCTGGTCTTAGATTTAAGTCTTTAATTCATTCCTATATGATTTTTTATATTGCAGGAACTATGGGTATAGTTTTATTTTCTGCATATGGATGTTCAGTTTTTCCAGTCCCATTTATTAAAGAGACTATTACTTCCCCAATGTAAAACTATTCCAAAAAAAAGTAGAGGAGGAGAGAATACTTCCAAACTCATTCTACAAGGCCAGTATTCCCTGTTACCTAAACCAGACAAAGACAAAAGAAAAATGAAAACTATAGGACAATATCTCTGATGAACATAGATGCAAAAATCCTCAACAAAATATTGGCAAACTAAATTCAACAACACATTGAAACATTCATCATGATTAAGTGGGATTCATCCCAAGGATGCAAGAGTGGTTCAGCAGATGCAAGTAAGTAATTGTGATACATCACATCAACAAAACAAAGGGCAAAAACCATATGATCATTTTAATAAATGCCAAAAAATTAATAAATTCTGTATCTCTTCATGATAGAAACTCTCAAAAGATTGGATACAGAAGAACATACCTTAACATGATAAAAGTCACATATGACAAACCTATATCTTGTATCATACTGAATGGGAAAATTGAAAGTCTTTAAGATATGGAACAAGACAAGGATGCCCACTTTCACCACTTTTATTAAACATGGTACCAGAAGTCCTAGCCAGAGCAATTAGACAAGAGGAAAAATACAGAATATCCAAATTGGAAAGGAAGAAGTAATATTATCCTTGCAGATAATATTATCTTATATTTAGAAAAACCTAAAGACTCCATCAAAAAAAACTATTAGAATTTATAAATAAATTCAGTGAAGATGCAGGATCCAAAACAATGTACAAAAATCAGTAGCATTTCTCTATGCCAACAGCAAACAGTCCGAAGAAAAGGAACCAAGAAGGTAAGTTCATTTACACTAGGTACAAATAAAATAAAACGCTGATCACATGGCAGTAATACTCTCCAGGGATTACGGGGATGGGGGGGTAAACCAGCAACTAAAGGACATGGGGAGCATTGTAGTGGGGAAGGGCATGCCTTTAACCCTCGCTTGGGTGAGGCAAAGACGTAAAGTGTAACCATAATGTTTGTATCCTCATAATACCCTGAAATAAAAAATAAGAAAAAAAAAGGAGTGAAAGATCTCTGCAATGAAAACTATAAAACCTTGATGAAAGAAATTGAAGAGTATGCAAAATTGGAAATATATTTCATGTTCATGGAGTGGAAGAATCAATATTGTTAAAATGCCCATACTACCCCAAACAATCTACAGATTCTATGCAATTCCAAAAATACCAATGGTATTTTTCACAGAAATAGAAAATGTAATCCCAAATTGTATGAAATCCCAAAAGATCCTCCCAGAATCCTAGAACAGCCAAAGCCCTCCTGAGCAAAAAGAACAAAGCTGGAGGAATCACATTACCTGACTTCAAATTATACTACAAAGCTATAGTATCCATAATGGCATGATACTTGTATAACAACAGACACATAGATCAATGGAACAGAAAAGGGAAACCAGCAATAAATCCCCACATTTATAGTCAATTTAGACTATACATCCTGATAGGGAACTATTACAGTAGGTTTCTAAAAGAGTGTGTGGGATGGAAGGAAACATGATTGCATCTTTGGAAAATAAAACTCTCATATACCAGCTAGGGGGCATGTTTTCTCATGGTGGGCAAAGGCAGACAGATGGCAAATAGAGCTAATCTGGAAACCCACCAGACTGGCAAGCAGAAGAGCACACATTTTGCATTCAAAAAGAACCAGGCTGAAATTCTGGCCCTGGCACTCACCATTCATTTATTCGTTATTCAAAACAAATTTGGTGCCACCAGGTTTAAATAAGTATTTTTGCACATTACTTAATAATCCTGAGTCTGATTTCTTCCAGTAAAATGACACTATATCAATATCTCATTGGCTTTTCCCTAAGTGTTAAAAGTCATAGAAAACAATAGACCTCCTAGAACTCTTACAGTTCCTAGCAGTTGAAGGCCTTCAATAAATGGTAGTTATTAATATCATCATTCATACCAACCATAATGTCAAAAATGTCTATTAGATGATCCACCTATTTGTAGCTTGGTTAATTGCAAAAGAATCCAGAGACAATATCCTACTGTAGAGTCACAGGAGGAGAGTCAGATTGGTTTGGGTTCAACCACTGGTCTGCCTCAAAATTAAATAAGAAATGCTAAGTTTCTGGCTCAAAGGAGTCACTTAAAAATAGATATCTCTCCTTTCTGCAGTGGAGACACATTTGAATTAAAATAGATCTTTCTAAAATGAGCCAATAACAGTTATAAACACTAGACTGTTATTTTTAACATATCTCTAGCTGACTCCCTTTTACAAGGGGTAAGAGCTTCTCAGTATCTAATATTATTCCAATTAAAGCTTGTAAAATATCTTTAAATATAAATAGCACTCTAAAAGCTATCAAATAAGAGCTACAGTAATGTTTTATACTTTTAAATAGCATTTACATTAAACATAAGGGAAGCTAATGTTTACAAGAGAGAAGAGAGTATGTGGAATATTATCACTTCCAAAAAATGAATCCAATAGCATTTTAAAAATATGTATTACAACATCTACAAAACATAAAATCAGCTCTCACCGCTAAACTTATGATGGTAGAATTTATGTCTCCAGAGCCATATCTTTCCATAGGTCTATAGCCTCAAATCCTCATTTCCTCACTGATTGTGGACATAAATATTTCAATATTACCCTGATTCTTTGACTCAAGAAAACCAAAAACAAACTCATAATCTGTTTTTGCAAATCCGTGTGTCCTCTGCATTCCTCTATATTCCTTTTTGGTAGAATACAAACATCCAAGCTAGAGAATTTGCAATCATCTTAAATTCTTCCCACATTCTTGTCCTCAAAATCCAGTGAGTTGCCAAGATCCGTTGAATCTGCCTTTACAAATGCCCTCACATCCTACTCACTTTCTTGATCTATAAAATGTGTCAGTGATTCTACCTTAAGAGTTTTTAGCATAAATAGGTATTAACATTTTTCAAAAAGCATTTTCTGTATCTGTGCAAATTAAATAGAAGTGTGTTTCTTCAATCTATTAATAACAGGTTTCCTAATATTGAACTACTCGTGCAATTCTGGAATGAATCCTACTTTGTCATGATGATTAAAATATTTAATGAGCTGTTGGATATTAAGAATTTGCAACGATGTTCATAAGTGAGATTAATTTTTAGTTTTCTTTTTCTGGTGCATTTTTTTCAGATTTGGGAGTACATTATTATTATACTCACTATATAAAATGATTTTGGATCTTTCCTTTATTTACTTATTAATTTTTTAAAGACCAAATAATGGCTGATAATTGTAGTGATTTCACTGGAGTTGTATGGTCATCAAAGGTTTGTAGAATTCCCCTGGGAAATCATGTGGGCCTACTCTTACAGGGTAACTTTCTGTCCCTATAGAGTCAGATTTAGAGTGTGTTATTCTTTTCAAACTAATTTAATTTATATTTCCATATTTATTTGAATACATTTTTGCCACCTACACTATTATGATTTTTAATATTTCCTCTGTTTTGATGATTATTTTCCTTGGGTATATCTCATTTTTTTTGAGTTCTTTCTTGATTAAATAGTGTTTTTTGTCTATTTTGTTGATTTATTTCAAAAATCATCTTTGGGATTTATGAATTAATTCCACTACATTTTTTAGCTTTCTGATTACTCCCTGATTTTGTCCTTATTAATTTTACTCTGCATATTTTTTAATTTAATTTTTGTTTTTTTCTAGATTTTTGAGTGGAAGTTAAGTTTATTATTTTTCTTTCTTTTTTATATGGCTATATAATTTTACACACGCATAACTACTTTAGATGTATCCCACATATATGGAATTGTATCAATTATCACTTATTATTTTTAAGATCCAAAAGTTATTTAATGGCATTTTTCTTACATTTTGCAGTTGGAAGGTTTAAACAAAAATTGGATTCTAGTTTTATACCATTATGATCATAGAAAGTTCTTCATATTATTTTATTTTGCATGGAACTTTAAAAATTTTTCTCGTTATCTTAGATATAATCAACGTTCCATACACATTTGAAAAGATAGTGCATTTGATTTTACCAAATTTTAAAATCTATAGCATTTGTCTTTTTGATTATATAGTTTAGGCTTTCTATAATCTTTCTAATCTTTTAAACATTGAATCTTCTCTAGATTGAGAAAGGTATTTTAAAGTTTTTCATTGAATTTTGATTTCTTAATCTCTAGAACTTTTTTTCTTATGAGAGGTATTGTTTTAATTAGATTTACGAATATGAATAACTGGCATTTCTTTATGGTAAATTTTAGACTTTAGCCTTACTGAATGTATTATGAATGCTTTCTGGTCTTAATTATACACTATTGACAGACTTTCACTTTACAAGTGAGTCGAGTCCATGTATAAAATTTAGTCTTAGTACTCTCAGATTGTTTTAGGTATTATGATGTGGGATGTGTATGTGTGTCCGTGTGTGTGTGTGTGTGTGTGTGTGTGTGTGTGTGTGTTATTTGGATAGCTTTCCCCTATGCAGTCTATCTGTTTATGCTAATTTTTGGTTTAAATGTAAATGTTACAAAGGCTTCTTATTTTTATTTTGTGCTCACGGTCACTGGTACATACAATACTATTGAATAATAACTATGATTCTCTCGTTTATATTCCTTGGGTTTCCTACTATGAATAAGATGAGCTAATAACCTCTATTATTACCCAATAATTTCTCTTGTCCATTCCT
>RJWJ010021436.1:0-27872 GCA_004363605.1 Indri indri
GAGATAACAACTAGTTTGGGTGAGGTTAATAGCAGTCTTGACATTGTAGAAGAAAATATTAGTGAACTTGAAGAAATAGCAATAGAAACTATACAAAATGAAACACAGAGAAAAAGACTGAAAAAACAACCCAAACAGAATATTAGTGAGTGGTGGGTTAACTTCAAACGGCCTAACATAGGTATAATTGGAGTCCCTGAAGGAGAACAGGTGGACAGAGTCTTTGAGTTGCTCACTGCTACCCTTAGAGACCTGAGAACGAAAGATGCTCCGTTGCTGAATAAATGAATGATGCTGTTGCACCGTGACCTTGAATCTCTTCCACTCTATGAAGTTAGTCTGATAATGACAGTGACGGTAATGACGGTGATGATGACATAATCCTTCCTTTTGCCCTGGCCACAGCCAGGTGACATCAGGGTCCTTATCCTCACATTACAGGTGAGGAAACAGGCATAGGAAGCCTGTTCATCCTGAAGGAGGAGCTGGGACCATATCTGGAGGGATCCCATTTTATTGCATAAATCACACAGTCTCGCAAGAAGCCTGGACGTGACGTGAGCTAGAGGACAGGGAATCAGGGAACAGCCCTGGTTTCATCTCACGACTTGCATACATGGCCAGTCTTCCCCCTCTCTGGTCCTCATGTTTCCTTCCTAGAATACGAGAATGTTGGAACGAATTGGTCTCTGAGAGCCCTTTCACTGTGAGCACTTGAACCCTTTGTATTGGTTCCCGTCACTGGTGTCTTCCTTTTTCCCCAGGGCTCACGTCACTTGGTGTGGAAATCCTGAGACCAGCTCACTTTTCCCAGCTGGGGCTGCATGAGAATAATCACTACATGGGAAAAATCCAGTTTTGTCAAGTGTCTGCAAATACCTCCATTGCCGATCACCGGGGCACGGGGTAATATTTCTGTTGGATAACTGTCAGGATAGGAAGGGGACACGCAGCTAGGTCGGGTGACAAATGGCTGAAGAGTTTTTGGCAGAAGGTTCCGGGGAGACATGACTCTGGATTTGGGGTGTTCAGAGGGATGCCATGAAGGAGGGGGGGCAGACGTAGTGGGGGCCACCGTTAAGTTCTGTCCAGCTCCCACTGACCCTCTTACCTGCCCGTCCCTCCCACGGTGTGGGCCCCTGACAGCCACCTATGCAGCACGGCCCTGTCCCCCTAGGATCGGGGGAAGTTAGTTTTCAGATGTGTCTTTTACTGGGCTCTTTTCAATGCTGACTAAATACACTTTGAAGGACTTAAATAATCATTACTAATTTTTGACAATAATAAGGAGCGTTTCTTCACGCATTCCTTGGTTTTCTGTGGACCTAAGAATTGCTGATTTTTCAAAATGTAGAAAAAAATTGTTTTTTGAAAGCTTTGATTGGCCCTAGGAGTAACTTTGTTCAGGCTGTTCTATACCGTCACCGTCAATGATGAGGCATTTGTACATGAGACATTTGTAACATTAATAGTCTGATAAACCATACTCTTTGAAAACAAAACTTTAAAAAATGTTAATAATGTTTGAGGACTCAAAAACTGGGATGGGGTTCCTCAGCTCCCTAAATAGAGAACATTATAACTTATTCGTGATGATGACAAGAGGCACAGTGGTGCCTCCGTGACCACCGAGATGTGTGAAGCTATTGGCCCCTGAGCCACAGTTCCACGTCGGTCTGTTTCTCGCAGGTTACGTTCACTCTCTCACCCCTAGGTTGTCAGCTGTCAGTTTGCACTAACACTAGCGTGCTCTCCTCTCCCTCCAGTGTGCTGTGCCTGACACCGTGACAAACAGGCACAAGCACACGTGCACACACACAAGCACTCCAGCGAGACCCCTCTCAGCTTGTAGGATTGATTGATTTGTGCCTGTGATCCTGACTCAGTGGGTGTCACGCAGGCCACGGGCCGGGAAGGCCACAGCGTGCATGCAGCTCGGCGCTGCCCCAGAGTCCTCACCCCGGGCTCCTCATCTGGCGTCCCTGCGAGCTGCCCCAGCCCTCCTTCGGTTCTGGCTCCTGAATTTCTAGCATAGTCCACACCCTGGTTCTGATTCTTGAGTTGCTCTTTATGGAAGAGGATTTTGGAAGCACCTGGTCTTGGCCATTGCCAAGTGCAGTTTTCCAGTTTTCATTCATTCTCAGTCACGTCTCAGGCGTTTGACCCCCTCCCACCCGCCCAGCTAACTCTCACACTCCCCAGTAACCGCAGCCTCAGGCATCCAAGGGGCCCGTGTGTCGTTACAACCGTTTTGGCTGGATGCGCTGCCCTCACTCACACCACACGGCTCTTCACATGGCAGAGGCGTGCACGGTTCGACTCATGCACGTGACAGGGACAACATGCCATGACTCCATCACGAGCACAAACTCAGCTGTTGTAATTACTTTCATAGGTGCTATAACTCGCGGCGTTTCTAACTTGCGGTTTCTCGCAGTTGCATTGTCCTCATTCAACTGACTGTATATTTTATGCTGAAGTGTTTTGAAGTGATTTACAGGCATCGTCACAGATCACCCTTAAGTATTTCTGAAGCTATGTCTAAAATACTAGACCATTTTCTTGCACAGTCAAAATAACACCCCCAGCCTTCTGGCCTGGATGTGAGCGCCCCATCACTCGTATGAAGATGGTTCACATTTAAAGATCTCAAAGGGGCTGTTGGGATTGCAGGTGGATTATTCGGAGCCATTTTCCCTGTCTTCCCGGCCGTGGAGGGAGGTTCTGAACAAAAATGGAAGTGAATAGTTTCTCTATACCTTCCCAATACACACACATCATGGACACACACACATGCACACAGTCACACACGCACACATGTTGACACGTGCATACACATGGACACATGGATGTGCAGCATGCACACTCTGACACACACTGACTTACACATATGCACACACACACACACACACAGAGGTCACATGGACAGCCTGTGGCTGTGGAAGGGCTTCCAAGGGCCTTTCTTTCTTGTCCTTGCCTGGAGTTTACAGCACTTGGAGAACACCAGGCATGGGAGGCCTTTCAGTCCTGGGTTAGGCTAAAACTCCCTCCACATATTTGGAGGGCAGCCAGGCTCTGCAGGCGCACGGAGCAGATAACAGTGACCTTGCCGGTGCGGGAGGACAGCCCAGCTGCGGCCAAGGAGCCGAGCTGGGTCCCTCTCCTCCCCGCTGCACCTGGGCCGGCTGGGATGTCAATGACCCCCGTCCTGGTCGGGCTGCAGGGCCCCAGGGCTCCGGGCCTGTGTGCTCTGGCGGGAAACACAAGGCTCCGCTCCTGAGGAGGAGGCTGAGGGTACAGCGCTGGCCCTGCAGGGTCGGGGTGGAGAAGAGTCCAGCTCTCCCCGGGGGCCGCAGGCTGAGGGTCAAACTCCCACTTCGTTGCCTCTCTGTAGCCGCCAAGCACACCTCTCCAGAGGGGTGACAGATTTCCCAAAGCCCATCCTAGCTGGGGGTGCATCCTGCTCCCCCCGTACGGGGGCCCGGCCTGGCGGCCCTGACTGCAGGGGTGTACATGCGGAGGGCGTCCACGAGTCCAGCCACCCCGCAGAGTCCTGGAGCTAGAAGGCCTGCGGAGGTCATGTCATCCACACAGAGTCCCCTTCAAGGGGCCATCCTGTCCCTTTCAGTGAGCACAGCTGACAGGGAACTCGCGGCCACCAGGAGGGGCCGATTTTGCGGGTGAATCTGCCTGGCTTCTGCCTCTATGTTGCTTCCACCCACCGGCCCTGATTATGTCGTTTGAGCCGCTCAGAGTGTGGCTGACCCTTCCTCCACGAGACAGCCCTTCAGATGCTTGAAAACAGCGGGTATTCACACCTTCAGCAAGTATTGGCAGGGCACCAGGCCTGGTGCTGGGAGCCGGGACAGACACGGGGCTGGCCACAAGCAGCCGGTGGTCCAGGGGAGGAGGCTGGCAGCAGGCCCCGGCCAGGGTGCTGAGCCAGGCGAGGACCACAGCCACGTGCAGAAGACACGCACGGGTGACCCAGGCGGGGGCCGGGGCACAGCACGGCGCCCTGCCCTGTGCGGGTTGCAGGCAGCTGCCGGCAGGCAGGGTCAGGTGGGAGCTTTAGTGGGCCCACCTGGCCGTGAGGCGGAGCAGTGGCTTCAGGGGCCATGCAGCGGCGTGGCAGAGCCCACGGGGCCATGGCCAGAGCGTGGGGACTGACACGTCCCTCCTCCAGATGTGCGGCTGCAGAGTCGGGCGCTTGCTGACACGGCTCTGACGCCCCTCCCGGGTGGGTCAGCGCCCCCTTTTTGACTGGGCTTGTTTCCCATTTAGGGCAAGTTCAAGTGTGGTGCTTGGGATGGATCAATCGCAGCAAAGTCTGAGCAGTGTGGAATATTCCAGAACTTTGTCTTCCTCCTCCTAGTCTTATCTTCTCTGCTACCAAGGTTGACATTGGCGACCTGCAGCCACAGCCCACAGGCAGCGCCCACGACACCGGCGCCGGCTCCTGCAGACCCCGATCCTTCCCCGCACCTGCCAGTGCAAGGCCACACGCCCCGTGTGGAACGTGGCAGTTGGTGCCCAGCACCTGCTAACAGGAATCCACATTTGTTATTATTATTTACACTTTCTCCTACGAAATTCAATTTTTGTAGATTCAGGGCCCCCACCGCTACCCCCATTTTCCCTTTAGAGCAGGACCCCTGGTTTGGGAGCCTCGAGGTTTGGCCTCTGGGTTGACATGTGACTTTCAATCTTAGTTCCATGTACTCTATATAAAAAACAATAACGCCCTCTTTCATTCTAAAAAGTTTGAAAGAAGAATTTTATATTTAAAAAAAACTTTCCTCTAGAAGCCACCGCCTGGGATATTTTTCTTCCACCCTGAGGAAACAATGTGTTGCTAGTTGTACGGGACAGAGAGGCGGTGGGGCTGCTCCGTCCGCCTTCCAGAAGCCCCGGCGGGACCTCAGGCTGCCTCTGGTGGACCCACTGGGCAAACCTGGGGAAAGACAGTGGACAGTGTTGGAACTGACCTGATCTCCTGAAACATCTCCACTGCCTGGCCAGATATGGTGGACTACTCTTTTCTGGAACCTTCCAGAGACCATATAAGAGTGTGATGGGAATGGGTGTGTGTGTGTGTGTGTGTGTGTGTGTATGTGTGTGAAGCAGGGTCAAGCTATTAGGGGTGGAGGGAAGGGAACTGTTTGATTAATGGGTGTCCTGTGAACCTGCACATTTGCCCAAGGCTGCATTCCTGGGCTTTCAAACTGGGGGCGATTGATAAGCTGAGACCAAAGTCCTCCCTCCTCCCAGCAAGAAGCAAACAGGGCCACTCGCTAATCCCAGCCCTGGCCTCTGGGGCCGTCTCTCAGCAACCAGCTGGCCAAGTGGCCTTTCACAGGCCAATCAATGAGGCAGCCCCAGGACCCCCGGGAGGCCCGGCCAGCTCGCTGCTGCCTGGAGGAGGGAGGCCCCGGCTCACCAGACCTCCAGCGCGTGGTCCGAAGGCCTGTGCTTGGCCGGCTGGGCCCCCCATGGCTGCAGCACCTGCCTCTCTGGTCTCTCCTGCTCTTCCTGCAACCGTTCCCACCCAGGCAGCTTATCAGCAGGGCTCTCTCCAGCCCTCTAGTGCCTGCCAGAATGTTCTTCCCAACCCCAGCAGCCTGCAAGCTGCTGCCCTAGTTCCTCCTTCTTCAGGAAGCCTCCCCTGGCCACTCCAGCTCGTGTGGGGCTCTCCCTCCTCTGGGCTCCTGCTGCCCCCAAAGTCAGGCTCCCCGCTCAGCACAGATAGGGTCTCCCATCTGCTTGTGTGTTGCTTTGATGTCACCAACTAGATCGTGAGCACCTTGAGGGTAGGGCCTGGACTTTGGGGTCGTTCCCAGTGTGGAGCACACCAGTGGCTTTGGGAGGATCGTACTGGTGGGGCGGGCTGGTGGGGACAGGGGACAGATCTGGGGGTAGAGGTGGCAGACCCGAGACTCAGTCCCAGGGAGCTGTGGAGGGAAGGCTCTGGAGAGGACTGGCAGCTGTGGATTTAGGACTGGGGGAAGGACTATTTCTGGGGAGTCTCAGTAGATCCCTGGGGGTGCCTGCCCAGCCTGTCTTCACTCTCCACTCTCCGCTCCAAAAACCTTTTCTCTTCCCGTGGGGGCCGAAGCGATGGAACAGCTTCCGTGTTTGACTGGAGGTGACTTGGGTTGGGATGGACCCTGCAGACTCTCCTCTGAGAGAAGACGCATCTCCATCTCTGGGCGTTTGCCGCTGAGGGGACACAACTGGCTGTGGTTGGGGTGACTCTGCACGGGGAGGAGCAGTGAGGGCCAGCGGTTGAGGGAGGAGGAGGAGGCGCAGGAGCAAGGACTGGGAGCGCGGCCCGGCCTCGCGGGTTCTTTTCCCGCAGGTGTTGTCCGAGTGAGCCCGTACTGCGCCCCGGGAGGTCGGCACTGTCGTGGCCCCCTTTACAGGAGCAAGGCCAGGCGTAGCGAGGTTAAGTGACTAGCCCAACAGACACAGCCTGTAAGTGGTGGGCTTGAACCCTGTCCTGCCAGGTTGCAGAGACCAAGCGTAACCTTCTGCTTGCCTTTGCTCCCTACAGCTTTGTAGATCCAGGCTCTGGTCTCTCGTGAGAACTTTCTCTACTCCCCACACTTCAGGTCCATCGGATACCGGAACTGTGACCAAAACTACTGTAACAAGGTTTTGCTTGCCTGTGTTTCTATCCATCCGTCTATCACCTACCCACCCCGCTACCTGTCCATCGAATCTATCCATCCATCTACCGACCCACGCACCCACCCATCTATCTATCTAATCTAATCTATCCACCCACCCATCTACCCAGCCACCCATATGTTTATCCATCTAATCTATCCATCCACTGATCCATCCATCCGTCCGTATCTACCTACATAGCTGACCAGCCATCAGTGATCACATATTGAGCCCTGCTGAGCTCTGGGCACTGGCGGGCACTGTCATGTTCTTCAGTCCCGCCCACTGACACAGACCAGGAGGGATGGCAGAAGGCTACATGGCACGGACAAATCAGTGTGTCTACTAAGATTCCCCTGTAGAAATGATTGCAAATGCAGATTCCCTGGCCCCACCAGGGGATTCTAATTCAGAATGGTACAGGGGTTCAGGAATCCACTTTTCTAACAGGTTTCTCAAGGGAGGGCCAATGTAGGTGATGCTCAGAGCGTACCTTGAAACCAGCTGTCTGGAGGGTGTTGTTCGACGGGAAAGGGTGAGTGAAGCCTGAGATGGTCAGGGAAGGCCACTGGGGTCAAGGCCAGGCACTGTGACATCCCTAATAGGGCCTGGGAACCCTGGGGGAGAGTGACCCAGGCAGCAGGCAGCCTGCGCAGGGGCACAGCCCCCTGCCAGGGTGGAGAGGAGTGTGCCAGCAGGGCAGAGGGCATGTTATAGGGAGCTCAGTGAGCAGAAAAAGGCCACAGTCAGTGTTTACCTGATAGTAATGACATCACAACAGCAACAGAGCCCACTCTGCCTCAGTGGGACTGGATAACCTTCCACACACAGCCCTAGGACCTATGTGGACCTTCCATGGACAAGAGGAAGGAGGTTGTATCTGTTGCCTGGTCCAGGATGAAAACGTCACAGAAAACCCAAGGGCAACCAGGACGTCAGCGGGGACAAGAATGGCTGGGAACCCTGGAGATTTTGGGTGAACGGGGCTGAGAGGTCATCGCCGTCATCAGCAGTGACGCTGTCTGTCGCTCCCGTGCCACGTGCTTTCCATGCACGTGTTATTGGATCTTCACGGCGCCCGTTCTGCAGCGGGGAGGCCAGCGCTCCCCACGGCCCGTCCAGACAGTGAGCAACGAGCATCGCGTGCTGCCAGGCTGCCTCTTAGGAAGGCTCCGGTCCGCCCCAGAGGGTGGAAAGTCAACCGCTATTGCAGAGGAGACCCCCAGCCTTCCAAGACACATTGCTCTGTTCGGTTCACCCCTAAGATTCGTAGGCATGGCCAGGACCCCAGCACGAGCGCACCGTGGTCCCCTCACTCTCTTTGCAGCTTTTCCTGAGGAACAGCCCCCACCCGGTGGTGTCTCTGGGCCAACCCCCACCTCGCCCCAGCCGGGCCTGCTCGTTCAGCCTCCGCGGCCTCCCCAGCCCCCGGCCCCCGCCTCCCCTCCCAGCCGCGGGGACCCCTCTCTCCCACCCCCTCCTTATTAGCCGTGTGAACAGAAAAGGAATTTCTCCTGCTGTCCATCCTCTGCACAGCCTCTGAAGGGAGTTGAAGGACACACTGCAAAGTGTGAAAAAAACAGGGCCTGAGCCTGCCAAGAGGGCCGAGCGGTTATTTTAATCATGTGGAACAGCCCCCTTTTCATGGAAAATTTTCTACTCCAACACCTGTGGCCATTACAGGCGCCCTCGGCCCTCTTCCACCCGCGGTCCCAGGGGTCACTCCGCAGCCCAGGCTGGCTGCCAGCTCCAGGACTTCCTCCTGCCGCCCTTCCGCTCTCCTTCCCCAGCCCTCCCGGCCCGGCCCTGCCTCCCCGGGCCACCGGGAATGAACACTTTTCGAGACCAGGGTCCCTCCCAGGGCTGGCTGCTGCTCTGGGGCCTCTTGGGCCAGGTGTGTCTCTGTCCCTCTGTTGCCCCTGACTCCCCGCTTGCCGGCCCCTGCTCATGCAGACTCACCCCCACCCTGCGGCAGTCTGGAGCCTTCTGTCCTTAGACTGAAGCGCCCCCCCACCCCGTGCCTTTCTCAACACAGAGAAAGGAGGGGTCCTAGAGAAACAGTGTCACCAGCCCTCTTTGGCTCCATTGTTCCTCTGTGTGCCCCGTTTTCTTTCTCAGAGCGTATGCGCCGACTCTGGTCTGCAAACAACCGTCACGGTGCTTAGAGGTACAGCCTATCTTTGATTCCACAGACAGTTCTGTAACCACGTTTTTGATAGTAAACCATATGTGGTCAGGGGCCATGTATTTTCAGCCTAGTTAAACAAGCGCAATAGATATTTATTAAGTGCCAGCTGTGTGCCAAGGCTGACCGGCACCTAAAGATGGAGGGACAGTAGACGCCGTGATTCTCTGAGAAGGCCGCTGTGGGGAAGACGGGCGAGGGTGCTCTTCGCGGCACGGGTCACGTCGCGGGGAGAGCAGGTATTTTTCGAGTGTGGCAGAAGCGGACGAAGGAGGAGTCCATCCTTCCTGGGGAAGGGGTTGAAGAATAGCAACGTGGGGGCCGTGACGTTGGAGGATGGGGACGTCCCGGGGTGGAGAGGCCATTCCAGGCTGGGGAGCGACACTCAGGTGACCTGCGGCCTGGGCGCGGGTGCTTTGTGCGGAGTCTGGACTTTGACGGGACGAAGCCCCAGGGGGTTTTAATCAGGGTTTGAGGGGATCGGAGTGGCATTCTGGAGAGAACCCTTAGGAACAGAGCGAAAACTGGGCCCGAGAGAGGCAGGCTGGGCGGAAAGCCCGGCTGGGCGCCATTGATGTAGCCGGATGAGACCCAGTGGTGGCCCGTACGGGGCAGGAGCTGTGGGGATTTCGAGGGGAGTTTTGGGTGTAAAATTGACAGGACGCGGCAAGAGATCATTCCTGAGGCATGAGGGGCCGAGGATGGCTCGCGGGCTTTTGGCTTGAGTGGCCCGGGGACACAGGCAGAAGAGTGCGGCTATCTCGTCGACGTCACCAGAGGCCTGTGAACCCTCTGTCTTCCCTGAGCCTGCGGAAGCCGAGGACAGGAGGTGGGGAAGGGAGAGGCCGGGCTGCCTTTTCTGCGTGGGCCTCCCCGTACCCAGACTCCCCGGCAGACATGGGGAACCGGGCACCGGGGGTCCAGGCGGGTGGCGGTGTCCGTGAGGGAAGCCCCGTCCCCCGAGGCGGCACTGGAGCCATTCTCCGAGGGCAGCAAATGGCCCAGGGACCGTGAGGGGTGGCCAGACCCTGGCACATAAGCACTGGGGGAGCGGGGTGGGGGGCTGTCCTGTGACCTTTCCACACCAGCAGCTGCTTTCTCTGCAGATCTTTCTGGGTGCAGCCGCCGACATGGGCAGAGGCTGGTCCTGGCTTCACTTTCGGACACGGAGGAGACGGGCAACCTCACGGTCTCATTCCCTTTCTCCCTCCAAATTAGTCAAGTTAAAAAAAATAAAAACCCAAACTACAGACAGTTTAAAATGTGCCAAACTAGGCAATAGAAGTAGATATTGTAAAGGGATTGTATTCCCTGAGAACATACTAAAAACGCTCCACTGACAACTTATTCTTAACATGATGTTCAACGATACATTTTCAGGATTTTGTACTTGTCCTCTGACTGTGTTTGTTCTCAGATTTTCCTACATATTGAGCACAACCAACCAGCCATGTTAATTCAACACGCTTCAGCGCGAAGCCCGTCGCGACTCCTGCGGCTTCTTGTTTCAACTGAATTAAGCTCCTGAGCCCTAACCCTTCTTATCACCCGGCATCAGCATTTTCATTTCTGTTTGCTGTTTAGTTGGGTAACATAAGGAAGGAAAATGTGCTGATGGAATACCAATAATGGAGTCAGTGAGCACTACTGAACAAAGATGTTGGGGATGTGGCCAGAGGTGATCTGTTGGCAGCCAGGCAGCCCCACCGTGCAAAAGTGCAACAAGTTCCTTCAAGAAATGCCGCGCAAAGGCCCACACTAGGCTTGCATGGGCGAGCGCATGCATGTCCACGTGTGGAAGCGTGGGGTGATGACAGTCACGTGTATCACACTGAGGACCACCTGGCTTTCATTTACAGATGTAGTTATGTAAAAATTCTCTTCAGTTCCTTACCTTAAAAAATGGGAATAGGATACCCAAGGCTCTCATTTGGGCAATTTGCGCAATTTACGAGAGACGTCTCTACCCCGTTGTTTTTGTCTGCTCCTCCGTCGGCAGAGAAGCAGAGGCAGCGATGGAAAGCGCCCCGCAGAGAGATGGGAAGTAACGAACACTGGGAGAAGCAGAAGAAAATTAATCAATTATAATATATACAATTTATATATTTTTTTGCCCACCCTTCTTCTCTCTCTAATTAATACATTTTAAATGAAAAGATGTCGCCTTAATGAGATGAGACTGGGAGGCTGTCGAAAAGCAATGATCAGAGAACGAGGACGAGCTTTGGGAAGTAAAATAAAGCAGGAAAAAGGGTTTTACAGGAGTGCGTGATGATAAAGTTGAAGAAATTTCCCCAAAAGTTGAATAAAAAGACAAAGAAATAGAAAATAGGAGATTAAAGAAGAGACATTTAGATTATCAACCTAGGAAGTCTAATATCCAGTTAGTAGAAGTTCTAGGAAAGAAATAGAGAAGACATGGGGAGGAATAGAAATTAGCTAAGAAATAACAAATGAATTTTTCCTAGAGTTGAAGAAGATGAGTTTTCACGTTTACTGTCCAGGACAATGAATGAAAAGACACGTGTTAAGTAATAGCCACACGAGGCTCTCCAAAAGGGATAGAGGGATGTTCTTTAGAGCTCCCAGTGAAAAAAATAAGACGGTACAAAGACTCAGGGAGCAGAATGGTATCAGATGTCACGATAACCGAATGTAAGCTAGAAGACAAGGTAGCAACCTTTTTAAAATACTAAGAAAAAATTATTTCCAACCTAGAATTCAGTACCTTACCAAATGAAAAATGTACCCTTTCTCAGGAAGGTACTGAAGGAGGTGTTCCAGCAAGACAAAGGAGTAAACAAAAAAAAAAAAAAAAAAATAGAGGACACAGCATCTAGGAAATAGGCTTCCAGCAATACTTTTATTCCCAGAATAATCACTGATTATTATTTTACTCAAATATCATCATTGCATTGGGAGGGTGAGGAGGAAAGGTGAAGGGGAGGGCAGGGAGGCGTTGCTGAGTGCTCATTTGCCATGTGAAGAAGCCGCTGGGCGCTATCTAAAAGTGGTAAATGAAGACACTCCACATAGGCATATTATTCAGAAGCGTAGAGGCAAACGCAAGAGGCAGCAGCTAGGAAGTGACCCGTCTGGGTGTCTCTGGGGAGCAGAGCCGGGCAGAGGAGGGATGGGGAGGAGGTGGGAGATAGGAAACCAGCCTGTTGTTGTCGTTGCCAAATGTTGTTCTTTCACTATGAATTGATTTAAAATACAAAAACGATGTGCACACAGTACTTTGACAAAAATTTTCAAAATTGCTATGAAAATCAATGAGCCAAGTACACATGTGGGCCATTAGTAACACAACCAAGCAAGTAGCTCAGAGAGGAGAGCCGGGCGTGTGTCATTTCTGCCTGGGCCCCACCCCCACCCCATCTCCACCCCTACCCTGGCCTCTGCACCCCACCCTCCCCACCCACTCTCCCGTGCACCCGGCACAGCCCCCAGGCCTGCCCTCCCTGGCGTTGGGCCAGTGCCCAGACCCGGCGGGACCACCCCTCCCCCCGCGGCTGCCTGTGGCCGCTGGAATCCCTGTCGCCCTGGGACTCAGCTGACAGCGACAGACAATGGTATTTCCCATCAGCCTGGTATCAGGAGCCGGCCTTATCCAGTGGTGTTTTTCTATTAGTCTAACACCCCATTGTCCACCCCTTATCACTGAAATGTTGATGTCATGCCTGGCTTAGAAGTGGTTTCTGCATCTTGCCGCTGGGACAGCTTGGCTTTAATTGGGGGAGGGGGTGGGGTGGAGGAGCCCATTTATCAGAATTCTCATGAGAATTCACCTCTTTCTTCCCTCCAACGGGGGCCAGCGGGGGCGCCACGGTGGGGTGGGTTCCCAGCCACAATTCCTGGCCTTCTCTCTGCCCCTGGGTAGGTGCCCCGGTCTCAACCCGGCCTCCCTTAGAGCCGAAATACTGAGGAAGGTGTGGGGACTCTGTGGGGCGCTTTTGTCCCACTGTGCTTTGGGCTGTGGGATTTTGGAGACCTTCCTTATACTTATGGAAGATGGTGAGTTCCCGGTGGGTACGGCCATGACTTTTCCTTCTCTGAATCTCCCGCAGCCCTTAAAGACCCCACCAGAGACTATTCTTCGTAGCAGCTTGGTGATCACGTGAAGGCAGCTGGAAAGTCCCATCGAGAGCAGACAGAGAACCCAAGGTCTGTCTTCATCTCCATCCCCAACTCCTAGGAAACTCTTAGGAATCTGGTCTGTGCTCTCCCCACATGCACAGGGAGGGGTGTGCGTGTGCGCTGGGGGCGTAGTTGTTGTATGGCCCCCCAGGGGACTTGGGTTAAGAGAGGATGGGGCGCATTCTGGGATGGGTGGGCTCTGCTGTGGTCTGCTCATGTTGCTTAAAGTTTCCAAGGCTAGGAAAGGTTGGTTGTAGTGAGGGCTGAAAGGAACTAATTAAGGTGCTTAGCTCGGTGCCTGGCACATAGTATGCACTCATTAAATGGCAGCTATTTTTAGTATCGCAATTTGCGGGCATTGGGGGACAGGTGAGCAGGGCAGAGGAAGAGTGGATGTGGAGGCTGTTCTCCCGGCACCCCTCTTTGGCAGGGTGGGGTAGAGAGGAGGCCCCCCCAGGGCCAGGTCAGCCTGCTTGGGAAAGTGATCCTGCTGGCTTCAAGTTCTTGCCTCAACTTTAAAAAGAAAATAAATGCACACTGTAAGCTTTGCAAGCTGCCGTTCCCTAAGGAGTAAAACTGCTAATCTACCATACACACAACCCTGCAGGCAGGTCCCGCTCTAAGCAGGGGCATGAGAGGCACAAGACCTGTCCGATGCTCACAGAAGGCGGCAGAGCTCCGGGGCCACGGAGTGTGCGGCACCTCTCAGCACAGCTCACAGAGGGGCCACTCGGCACTGCTGGGAAGCTGAGCCCCGGGTAATGAGCCGTGTAGCCCCCAAGGGATGGGCGTCCACAAGGGCATCCCAGATCCCGCGAGGCACTTCAGGGAGGAATCTTCACACCTACCTATAGCTAAGGAAGCTACAGGGGCTCACAGAGAGCTAGAACGCAAGCCTAGGTCTTTTGGGTCCAAATCCAGGCCTTTTTCCATGACATCAAGTGTCAGCAGATAAAGCACTTGACTTTGCCTCTTAGAGGCACATTCCTGGGAAGAAAGAGGCTTAGGCAGCAGGGCAGGTCCGTCTGCTTCCTCCTAGCATTTGCGGTGCCATCTTCCTTGTCAGGGTCTGCCGGGTTCTCACGAGCGCGGCCGTCCTTGGGGGTCTTGGCCGGAGAGCAGGACTGAGGTGGCCAGAGTCCAGGACAGGGGTACGCTTCCTTGTCCCCGGTTCCAGACTGCATGAGAGCCTGACAGGACTCTCCTCTGCGAGTTGCAAAGGTTGACGGCTGAGAGTGACAGGGGAGGCAGAAATACCACGTGCGGCTCGGAGGAGATGGCACTTTTCAGGGACGGCTTTAAGCCAAGTAAATTCTCCTGCCCGAGGGACTCGAAGGGCTTCTAGAGGTCCCAGCTCTCCTCCATGGGGAGGGTGAAATGTCACCAACGAGCCTTCCATCTGTCCTAACGTAAGCCGCAAATACGTCCAGGTGGGCCCACACACAAATTCATGAACACTTTAACGTGAATGAGTAACTCGCGCACTCGGCCGAGAGTGCCAGGTGCCAGCTGAAAGTGCCGAGGCAGGCAGGCCAGGGCCCAGAGGAGAGGGCACGGAAACGGAGCACAGGCCACCTGCTCACAGTTCTTCTAGAACTTCCACTTTTTTTTTCTTGGAAGGGGTGAGATTTCCTCTCCTGTCAAGTTTCAGGTTTGGAACACATGTTCCCTCGGCTGGTCCCTGAGGTTCGGGCAGCATTTCCGGGATGTCCCTTTGCTCACTTTATGTCCCTAAAGCTTCAGTGATCTCAGTGACTGCCTTTCAGGACGTTAGAGGGCCTGGCTGGGTTTCTTGGAAAATTCTTACAAACGATGAAGCCCCCTCTCCCTTCCCAGAGCAAACAATTCTGTTCCGCGTTATCAGAGCGCTGTGTTAGCACACAATGCCCAGCTCCTCCCGGTAAAACTGTACCCTTTCTCCTTTCTCCCTCTGCCTCTGTCCTTGTCGTTCACCTTTCTCTCCTCTCTCCCTTGGGATTTGAAATTTTGTATGTGAAATAGTGACTCACTCAAGAAACCAATGACTTAGACGAGGAAACCCCAAATCCTTCCCTGACAACTCACGTACATCAGCGCCCTTCCCGATTATTATCTTTCACAGAACCCTTAATAGCGCTTACGGTGCTTTGTCCCTGGGGCAGGGCCCGCCCCTCTGTCCCCGCTGGGAACCGGGGTGCTCAGTGAGCGTGAGTGAATGAATGCATGAGTACCAATGCTATGGTTCTGGGGGGGACGGGCTGCGCCCTGAGCTTCTCAGGCAGGTTCCCTGGAGAAGTGACGGGTTTGAGTCCAAGCAGGGAGGTCGCCTTGGACTGAGAAAATGGAGGTTTGTCGTTCCCACCTCTCCGCCTCCTGGATGCGGAGCCAGAAGAGATGGTGGGAACCGCTGAGAGCGGAGCGGGGAGCAGGGAGCTGAGGCTCAGAGAGGAAACCCCGTCTATGGCATGCAGCGTGGCCTCCTCCAGGTCAGAGCCAGGCCCCGGGTGGGTGGGCAGCACCAGGCTCCTTCCCAGGAGGGGAGCTAGGGAGGGGACTGGCACATGCACAGCTGGCAAGACCATGAGGAACCGCGGCCCACACTGGCGCCATAGGCCTCCCCGCCGCCCGAGGATTGCAGGGGGAACAGGGCCATGCCTGAAGCGGCTTTCAGGCCAGGGGACAGCCGTGTCACTGAGCACCCACCTGCACCCGCTGTTTAGCCTGCAGCATCTCAATTCTGCCTGCAAACACCCATGGAGGAAGTCGGGCTCCTAACAGCCCACGCTCCAGAGCCCCTGCTTTTCCGCTGATGGCTGGATGCTCAGGCTGCCCAGGGACTTGTTGGAGAACGTAGGGTCTTCCTGGGGCCCAGGGGTCACTCAGAGTCCCTGTCAGGCCTGAGCCCGGGGAAAGCCCTGGCGGGACAGCACTGCCTTCCGCGAGCACTTCCTCGGGCTCTTGTCTCCCTCAGCCCCGGCCTCCTCCCTGGCTGGGGCCTGCAGTCTGGAGCTGGCCTCCTCTATCTTGTCTCCCGTTTCCAGCTATCAGCCATTATCTGCCGTGATCCGCCCTGGCAGGCGGCAGGAAGCGCCTGAGGTCCCCTGTCTTTATTCTCCGCTCTTCCTCCTCCCGAGACAGAGGCAGGGGCAGCCTGACAGACCTGCCGCTGCCCTTGGCTCCGTGACTCCCATTTCCCACTCTCATTTTTTCACAGGCTCCGCTTTTCCACGGCCAGGGCCCAGGACAGTCACTTCCTCCCAAGGCTGTCTCCCGGGCCCAGCCAGCGGCAGCTCCCTCTTATCCTCGGTGAGATCAGCAGCCCGCGTGGAGGCCCGGCCAGCCGTCTGGCCGTCTGAGCCCCGGACGGGGCTGGGCAGGCTCTGGCCTTCCTCATTAGCGGGGTCCCCACAGCCCTTCCTCTCCCTGGCGTGGCTGCGGCTCTGATGGTGGCTGTGGGAGTTGTTTTTGGTCAGAGAGCGCCGCGCACGCATTTATTATCTCACCGCTCGCTCAGATGTTTACTGTGCACTTCCTACGCCGCCGCCGCCACCGGAGACCCAGAGATGAGCAAAACATGACCTCTGCCCTCAAATTGGGTAAAATTTGTGGGGAGCGGGGAGGTTGCAGGACTGAATCCGAGCACTGTCATGCGTGGTGGACGTTGCTAAGTGCAGCAAGCGGGAGACCAAGTGCTCTGAGCGTGCGGAGGAGACAGGATGCCAACGAGAGCGCGGGGCTCTCAGCCTCCTCCCCCACCAGGCTCTGCACTGAGCACTCGACGTGGGCAGGCGATTCTCACCCCCAATTTACAGACGCGGAGACTGAGGCCTAGAGCAGTTAAGTGATAGTTAGTTAGAACACGCGGGGACACACAGGCAGTTCCTTGAAGGCTCTGCTCAGACGCCTTCCTACCACCTCGCTCCCACCTCAGGCTGGGGAGGAAAAGATCTCTGCAGAGATCTCTGGTTCAACATGCTGAGTTGTGTCAGGAAACAGTCCATTCTTTACATGGGACAAATCTGATTGTCAGAGAGTTCTTTTCATCCCGAGTTCAAACACTCTTGTTGTGTCCTTTACTTACTGTCCTGCCTAGCCCCATCTAAGTCTGCTCTCGCCCCTTTAGCAATCTGGAGCCCCTTTGCCCTGGCAGTCAGCAGGCAGACCCAGCATGTGGTCCTGGGTGTCTGCTGACCCTGGCCCCACTCTGCAGGACGCCAGCCATGGGACTGGCAAACCAGGCCGGCTGTCTCTCAGTGGGCACAGAGCCCATGCGCTGGGGGACGCCACTCCCTTTCTCAGGGAGGGTGAGTTACTGGAGGGAAACTCTGGCTCCTTGAGGGGCTAAATCATCCCTTGACTCAGACAAGAGCCCTTTGCCCCACGAGAGAGCATTACTCATCCCGGCACCCCCGGGACCAGGCTCTGTGTCAGGGGAAAGCGCGGCTCCCCTTCTCCTAGCTCAGAAACTCGTAAATCATCCTTATTAGAATTTCAGCTCTTCAGATAGACACGGAACAGCTGCCGAGAGCCGGGTGCCCCGAGTGCTTCTGGGGAGCGGGAGGGAATGTCTCGGGGGGCCAGGGGACCTGCCCCTCATCCCAGATACCAGGATGACTCCCCCTGGTCTAGCTGAGACAGAAGACCAGAAGGGCTGGTGTCCCCCAGGACTAAAACAGCCTTGGAGAGGGAACAGGGAGAGCCTAAGTGTGGCTGTGACAACCGTGTTCTGTTTACAGTGGCCGCCTTGTCTCGGGACCAGCACTTGGCCAAGGCCTCTGCTTAATGTTTCTTGGACAAATGATGTTGCAAACCTCTGCCCTGCAGCAATGCAGCTCTCTCTGTTCCTCACCTTCCTCATTTGTAAAAGGAAAGAATGAGGCTGCTTTCAGCCCCAACATTCCATGACACAGGAGGCCCAAGAGCCCGTGTGGGTCTGCCGCAGTTGAAATTCCAGCTGGTGCTGAGTTTCCTTTGGCCATTTCAATTAGAGCAGCAGGGACCAGTATTGACCACAGGGGAATTTCCACAAACGGTAAGGATAGCACCAGATTCATAAACAATCAGTTTAAAGATCAACCTGCTATGTTTGGTTGTAGAGGCACAGCCAGGTTCACGGATAGATCAGAGACTTTCCCTGGCAGTGCGAGGGTATGTTGTGCCTGCTTAGGGTCCAAGCAAGAGCTCCTGAATTCCTGACCAGAGATGGAGTTTGGAGTCATATTGATACCACTGCAGAGAGATTGGGAGCAATGCCGTCCCCAGCACATGTGTGTGGGGCAGCCTCGCTGGGCTGGTTATGGATGAGTACTTAGGAGTCCCAGATTACAGTCTTAACCATAGCTGCAACTGACTTCACCACAAATTCTGGTTTGCTGGTCCCCAAATGGGCAATGTGGGCCCCCTAACTTCCTAATGGATAGAAACAGCAGAAATCCACTCCAGCCCCTTGATAAATTAGGCCGACCGCTGGGGCTGGGAATGTGAGCCAATGGAGGGGAAAAGTACTGGATTGGGAACCAGAATACTTGAGTGCTCACTCCAGGGTGCACTCATCAGCTGGATGACCTGGAAAACACAGTGACAGATGTGCCATCCTTCTCTGCCCAGCCTCCCCACCACAATGTCCTGGACCACCCCCACATCACAAGCTCAGCCAATCACTGGTGCACCAGCTGCTGGCTCAGTGGGTGGAGTTCAGAGATCAGCCAATAGGACCCTTCCCTGGGATTTGTATGAGCCACGGGGAGTGAGAAGTTCTTGCTGGGATTGCTAAGCCGACAATCGAAGTCTGGAGCTGTCATTAATCCCCACCCCCTCTGCATGGAGAAAGCCAGCCATAGGGGACAGGGAGGCCAACTTCCAAAGCCAGTGGGAGCCAAGGGACGGGGACAGAGAGCAAGGCCCGGGGACTGCCTCTGAGTCTGGCATCCAGCAGCTCTTGAGGTCCCAAGCACTTCTCTATTACTTATCCTGGTCTGAGTTGGGGTTTAGTCCCTTGCAATGGAAGGATTTGTGACACAGAAGGCCACTTCACTGCTAGGACTCATGAAAATAAAAGCAATGATACAGGAGATTGCTAAGCTCTTCCTGCTCTGTGATTCTGCTTTTCCCCATGAGAAGCAAGCAGTTTGGTCCAGCTCACTTAACCAGCTTACAGTGAAACCTGAAAGCCAGATTTTCCCCCTGAAATCTTGATATTCATGCCTATGGGAGGAAGGGTGGGGAGCTCACCATTGTTGAATGAGGACATGTTTTCTCATATACCATTTGCCATAGTTCTTTGAGGGACATGCCAGCTCTCCACTTTGCAGATGAGGAAACTGAAGCTTGGTGGGGTTCTGTAACTTGTCCAAGCTGTAGAGTTGGTGAGCGCCAGAGGCAGGGTGTGAATCCAGATCTGATTCCAGCATCCTGGCTCCTCTCCCTTGTCGGGGATGAGGGTTTCAGTCACAAATAGTTGCACCGGCACTTCTCTGTTAGCGAGTCCAGGGCATGCAGAAAGGAGTGCTCTGGGCTGGTTGTTTACGTAGCATGACCGAGCCTTGCATTCATTGTGCAAGATGTTATTACCCTCACTTTACAGGTGGCAAAAATAGAGGCTCAAAGGAGGGAAATAACTTGCTCTGCTACTAAATGGTTTCAAATCCTGTGCTCATGCTGACAGCCCACAGGTGTGCTGGCACGGCCCGCAGATGCCTGGGGATTCCTGGTCATCGGATGGTCACCCCTCACCCAGGGCATAGCCGCAGTCCGACATCTGGAGCAGATGAGCCTGGCCCGCTCGGCCCAGGGTGAGGTCTGCACTGTGGGGGGTGGGAGAAGCTGGAACACAGGTAAGGTGCTGCCTGTGACCACTGCTGTCTCATGCTTCATCGTGGCTTTAACAACGGTCAGTCATGCCAACACGACAACTTAAAAATGCTGAGAAAGGCACTGTTTTGGGGTACTGTGTTCAGAGAGTAGTGCCCTTCTGTCCCTCACAGCCAGAGGGTTGGAACCAGCATGACTACCCAAGGTCCTTTAAATCCCAGAGTGTCCCATGAGAGGTGGATCCAAGTGGCAACCGTTGGGACCCGAGGACTAAAAGCCCAGTCACCCAGTGCCCCTCACAGAGCCTCCTGTGGAGCTCTCCAAGGTCCTGCAAATGCTTCCACCTGTGCTCTGGATAACCCATTGACTCTACTTTTCCATCTTTGTCCTTGGCCTTCAGCCTTTACACCTCACCAAACCTTGCCTGTCTCACCTACAACACCGTCCTCCTTCATTCACTTCCTGGGTCCTCTGACCTGAGCTCACTTGACCCTGTCCACAGGGCCTGAGTCCCACCCACACTTCCAGCCGGCCCGAGGCTCACTCTGAGCTCCTACGGTCCTGCGGACACCAGCTGACCCACTGTCAAAGTGCTGCATGTCTCTCTGTCCCTACCTCTTCCCACGGCCACCCAGCTGTGGGGGTTACTCCTTGGAATATGGTGGACCTTCCAAGAATCAAGCAACTTATTGATTTTGCCCAGTCTTCTTTCGTGGTCCCATGACTGGCCACTTGGGAAATGTTTCCTGAGGTTGAACAGTGGAGCTATTCTTACTCCATAAGGCCCTGGACTTGAGCAGGCCTGTGGCTCTGTCCTGTCATGTGGTCACACCTACTACGCAGTCCTGATGCAGCACGCTGACACTTCAAAGAGAACTGAGCAGAGAATAAACTTCCTTTGCAATGTGCCAGCTTCCCTGCTCAGGAGAACCAGAGTCACCGTGTTCTCTCAGCACGGCCCCGACCAGCAAGTCACCTAAGCTCCAGCACAGGACACTTGAGGCCAGAGAAGGGATATTGGGAAGGACCCTGACTATCGCATGGAGGTGAATTCTAAAATTATCTGTGTGTGTGAGTGTGGTATTTTGCCGTAGCAGCACAAGCAGACTAAGACAGAGAGGTTCGTGGTTCCCCACCATGCGCTCCAGTAACCGGCGGCGCCCTGGGTGTCTCTGCGGGTACAGCTCCTGTGCCCCGGGCTCGCTCGCCCTTCTCCTTCTCTGCTTGGCTGACTGTCCTGCCTTTTCCATCACTTTAAAATTTGCTCTGATTTCACCTCCTCTGAGCAGTTTTCCTCGATACCCCCTGTGCTTCAGCATCCTGGGCTCTGTGCTCCTCCGAGCGCCATGCAAATGAATTCACTCCTGAACTTCTCTGATCCTGTGTTCGACCATGAGCCCCTTGAGGGATTCACCGCTGAGTCTGGGCTACCCAGCCGGGGCCCTGAAGGACAGTGGCTGGGCAGTCTGTGACTCTGGGGTTGAACTGAAGCCAGCGTGAGGCTGTGTCACCGGGTGGCTTCAACCCGGACGTTTGCTTTCTCACAGCTCTGGAGCTGGACGTCCTGAATCAAAGGTCGGCCTCTCTCCGTGGCTCATGGATAGCCGTCTTCTCCCTGTGTCCTCATGTGGTTGTCCCTCTGTGTGTGTCTGTGTCCTCATCTCCTCTTCTTACGAGGACACCGATCAGACTGGACCCTAATAACCTTGTTTTATCTTAATCACCCCTTTAAAGGCCCTGTCTCCAAATACAGTTACACTCTGGGGGACTGGGGTTTAGCGCTTCGACATGTGAATTTTGGGGGGACAATTCAGCCCTTAACAAAGCCCAAGCAGGTCACACTGGTTGCGGAGCTTGGGGCAGGCTATGGGCCCATGGGCTGGTGGAGAATGACCTCAAGGGTCCCCCACTTAAGAGATGCAGGTGACACGTAGGCAAAGGCCTGGACATGGCCAGGGGTTGCTGAATCCCAGGACAAAGGATGTGAGAGTGACTCGTGTTTGGAAAACGACCTGAGGCTGGGAGACGAACGAAGGAGCCGCGGAAGAGGCGCGTTTTTATTTACCACCACTGATAATTGCTTCAGCCGGAGAGGGATCCTGAAGCTCTGCTCTGTGCTTGTGTTTTCTGACCTTGACCCCTAACTATCAAGGGCTCACGGTCTGTGGGCCCGGCTCCCACCGCCCTCGAGATGTGCTTCCGCCTGCCCAGCCCACACAGGGCGCAGCATCTTCAAGGCCTCGGGCTCCAGGGCTGGGGGAGGCCCCGGAATGGAATTTCAGACTAAACTTGCACTGGCGAGCTACCTTCTCAAGGGCACAGAAATGTCCCAGGGAGAGCCAGAAAGTTCTGGTTTGTTGAATATGGCAAGAGGTGGTCCTGCGGAACAGCTCACCCTGGGAAAGCCCTGCTCCCGAGGGCCCGACCGTCTAGGACCCTGGGAAGTCTCAAGGACGTTGGCAGGACCAGGGGCAGCTGGCGGCATTTTAAAACTGCTGGTTTTGTGCTGCCAACATTGCTACTTTGGGAATAAGGGTTTGTTTTGTCAGGCGGTGGCTATTTATCAAGCACGTGGCAAATTCCATCTGCATTGTGCTGAATAGTCTATGGCATGGCCTCGCACACGTCGCTCCACCGATCTGCACTGGAGTGAGGAAGATTTACTTGTTCTCACTGCCCTCCTGCAGATGAGAAACTGAGGCTCAGTGAGGGGGAGGGACTTGCCCCAGGTGGAGGGGGTGGAACAAGCCCTCTGGCACCTGGGACCTCTGCACCCCCAGGAGCTCACTGATCCCCCAACGCCCCTGAGAGGAGGCTCCAGAGCTTTACATTTTTCAGGGAAGCTGACACCCAGAGGCTGCACGAGTGCCCAAGATCACAGCCTGCTGGAGGCCGAGTGGACTTCAACCAACCCTCCTGACATCAGATCTGGGCACTTTTTCCTTCACCACACCGCATATCTGAGACGGGCCCCCCCAGGAGGTTTGGGACCAGGCCCTGCCCTCAGTGTGCTTCCAGCTCAGCTGCTGGAGGGGCAGGTGGCTGCCAGGACAGGGGCACAGGTGGGAGCGTATGGGTCATCTGCCCCTGCCCTGGCTGCCCGCTGTCTCCTCAGTGGGCCGGGAACTGTGCTGGTGGCAGCACTTGGGCTCACACCGTGGGGGGATCTAGCGTCTCACCAACACATTCCACTGGTGGTGGCCGGTCCAGGGAGGAAGCGCAGTGTCGCAGAAATACAGCATGGGGTTAGGAGTCGGAAAGGTTCGAGTTCAAATGCTGATGCTGCCTTGGGTGAGCTGGGCCACCTTGTGCACATTCGTTAATTAGTTTCTCCACGTGTAAAATGAAGCGACAATGCCTGGTTGGGAGGAGGCTTTGAGGACGAAATGAGACAACGTATGCCAATTATCTGGCACTGTACCTGAAGCACAGTAGATGCTAAATACATGGCAGCTGCTACTGTTACGATTGGCCTGCCGGGCGGAGCGCCGGGCCCAGCGCCGAGGCTGTGTGGAGTTCCGGGAAGGTGTGCTGGGGCCTGCACACCTGTCCCCCCTGTGTCCCCACCTGAGGCCAGAGGCCCGGCGAGCTTCAGAATCACTAGCTGTGGGGCCCTGGGCAAGTTACTTCCCCTCTTTGAGTTTCCTTTTCCTCATCTGCAAAATGGGGGTACTAGAAGCACCTTCCTCACAGCTTGGTGAGAATCAGAAGAGGCCATGGCTGTAAAGATTTGACATGGAAGAAGCTTCCAGTACGTGTGAGTGATCAACACCATCGTCACCACGATCGTCACCATCGTCTCATGCGCCAGCTCAGGAGTCGGTGCCCGGAGTCCCCGCGGAGGGACGGGGGCCTGTGCGGACTCAGCAGGGAGAGCCGTGATTGACAGTGGCGTGTGCTGAAAGTGATTAGAAGCACAAAACCACGAAATTTCCCTCTCTAAAGTAGATGGCCTCTGAGATCTTATTAATCTAAAATTAGCCTCTTCTCTACTTGGGGTCTCGTTGCTGTCTCTGCCGATGGGGGGTGGGCTGAGTGATCTCCGAATTCCTTTTGGCTCCTTCACTCTAAGACCTGTGCCTCGTCTGACCTGAACATGACCCAAAAGCCTCCTCTCCAAAAAGTTGGTTCCAACCAGGAACACAAAGGAAATCAGCTCCTGCCTCTTGGGGTGCTCGGGGTCACGGGCGGTTCCTGATGTCAGGGGGCTCCCTTTGGGGGGCCAGGGCCCAGCTGGTTGTGTGGATCCTTCCGGCCTCTCTCATCTCTGCCAGAGTCTGGGGGGCTTTACCCAGCCCAGGGCCAGCTGTGGGGTTTCCTGATGTGTCCCGGAAACAGGGCCTCAGCGCTGTCTGGACCTACAGAGCGGAGACCTTGACCACCGGCCTGTGAGCAGTCCTCAGTCTCCTTCCCAGATAGAGAAGCGGCAAAAACGAGGCCTGGTCTAGAGAGAATTCACATCTGCCGGGGCCCCTCTGTCGGCACCGCGCAGTTTCTCACAACATGGAGGGGGACCGAAGGGGTCTGCTGCCTCGGACACACATGTGCTTTCGGTTTAGTTTTTAAAATTTTTTAAAAAACGTCTGTTTTCTCCAACTGGAGAGTATGCACGCTGTAGGGCAGGAGGCATCCCCGTCATCCTGGCTACCAAGGCGCTCCCCGAACCGGTGGGACCAGGGCAGCACTCAAGGAATGTGCATTAACTTCACGGGGCGACGACAAGGACCAGAGCGAGCACGGAAGGCTGATGGGGTGCTGGGAGACTGGTGGAGGTGGAAGCCCGAGAGGTGGCGGCTGAACTTGGTTTTGAAGGATGAGTAGGATTTCGTCTGGGAGTGACGGGAACAAAGTTAGATTTCAGGATAAATTTCTGTTGGTGAAACTTGTGAGCCCTTAAATAAGGAGGTGGGAGGTGAAGGTGTGAGCTGTAGAGAAATTAGAATCGGTGTCTCGAGGTTGCCACACGGGGGAGGGAGTCGAGGGACAACGGGCTTCGTCTGTGCCCAGTGCCGTGCCCGGCGCTTGCGCACGGTGCCGCCTCTGCACCTGTCGCCTCCCCTGAGAATCTGACAAACTGGGCCGTGCCCTGGTCTCAGAGCTCCTCGGGGCTGGAGGCTGGATTTACCGCAGGGCTTTCTGCTCCCAAAGTTCCCGCTCTTTCCTGGGCGGCCGGCCCTGCTCTAAGCCATGGGATCGGGTCACCCTAACCACGGGTAAATGAATTAAATGCCCCTCGGAAATAGAGCCTTCTGTTTAAGCTCCAGGCCTCAAGGCCAGAACTTAAAAACAAACTCCAAGGCTTTTAACATTACAAAAAAAGTTTTTTGAGCCTGTGGCTTTTCTGCTCTGCGTTCTCCCAGGGCACTCCCGTCCCTCCCACTGTCCTCCCTTCCAGCCCAGGTCGCAGGAACAGGCAGAAGCTCCACGAGGAGGCCGGAGACGCTCCATCCATCAACGACCTTGGAAGGCCCCGGGGCAGGGCTGGGGGGCGGAGGGGGGCGGGGGAGCCCAGTTGTTGCAGAGGAGAATCGTGGCTCCGTCCAAGCCGGGGCTCCAGCCCACTTCCCTGGAGGGGGGCCCCCACTTCGGGGTGGGGAGGGAGGGGCACGGGAGGAGGGAAGATAAGCCTGTGGTCATTTGTCTTTTTAATTGGCTCAAATGCCCGGAGGAGCCGCCTTGTTATCCCGGCTGCAGGCTGGACGGGGTCCAAGCACCAGGCCGTGCAGCGTGGGGCGGCAGGGCGGGGGCTGCCCTTGCCCCGGAGGGGCCACCTCTGGAGGGAAGGTTTCAGGGGGACTGGGGTGGTGGGAGGTGGCTTTCACTTCTCCGGCATCTCAGAAATTTAAAACAGCGACTCAGCGATGGAGCATACATAATTTAAAGGATCTGTGGCATCCGAAGGACCCTCCTAATTCATTCCCCTGCCTGAGGGTGGGGCTGGCGAGGGTGGCTAAGGGAGGGACAGCTTTAGAGTTCTCCTTTGGGAAGGACGACATAGGCACCATTAGAGTGCCCAGGACAACAGTCCCTCATGTTTGCTGTTTACAATCAGCAACGCCCCGTTGCATTCATTTTCCTAGTTCGCTGGTCTCTGAAACAATCTGGAGGGAAAGACAGCACAGGTACGCCCCTCCAACGGGGACACTGCCTCCTCAAGAGGCTGCGATGTGCCCAGGGACACCCAGGACTGCAGCTCAGACCCAGGTCTTCCAATCTACACCCGTGGGCTGGCCCAGCAAAGCTGTGCACCCCACCATGGGGACACAGTGGGTGCCCGGTGTGGTGGCCCCCAGCAAGGGTCGTTGGCACAGCTTCTAGGGGACAGACGGCTTGGTTCAAGTCCCCACTCAGAGCGATCGCAGTGAGAGGAAGGATGTGACGGATGCAGGGAGGAGGCTCCCAGGAGCTGGGTCGGTCCAGAGAGGATGCCAGGAAGTCGGCGGGGAGGATGGGTGGTCCAGTCAGTGTTGGGCTGGCCGGGCAGCAAGAAACAGGCTCCGCTGGGCCTGAGTGGGTGTTTGTGAGGGAGGGGCCTTGGCAAGCACAGGCTGCCTGTACGTAATACCTGGTCCTCCAAGATCCCCAGGCCTTGGCCTCTGCTCCCGAGCTCGGCTCCCTGCTGTCTGGACGACCCCTGCCCCTCCTTGCCTCCCTCGCTGGCTCCCTCTCTGCCTGGAACCTCCCCACAGGGTCAGCTCAGGTGCTACCACCTGCTCTGCAGAGCCGACGCCGTGAAACACCCCTGGCTTGGGTTCCCTGGCAGGGCGGTGCATTCCCTCTTGGGCCCCTCTCCCTCCGAAGCGGCCCCCAGGAAGGGAGGCAGATGCCCCGGCAGGGCAGAGGGGACGTGACCTGGGGAGCATCGGTCAGAGAGGAAGCTCGCTAAGGCGGTGTCCCGGAGGGGTGGCAGGGGACAGGCTGAGGCAACAGGGCGGCCAGGAGCCCACGTTTTGCTTACCCATTCATGCATCTTTGGCCACGTGGGTTGTTTCCACTTTTCCAAACCTACCCATCTTTTAAGGTCCAGGGCAAATGTCACCTCCTTCAGGAAGCTGCACTGCACGTAGTCGTGGGGAGGTGCAGCTGAGAGTCATCTGGGAACATGCGCTGGGGGAACAGGCTCTCTGCCACCCCAGCATTCCCAGGGGCTCGAACAGGAGAGAAAGCAAAGGTTGCCCACAGCCTGTGCCATATTGGGGCCTGGGTATCACATTCCTGGCACTGAAAGTCACTTGTCGGAAATAACTGAATGAATCAGACCGATAGAGGGGCCTTTTCTTTCAAGAAGGAAACATCTATGTCAAGTTCAAGCCAGGCACCCACTGGGTTGGAAGCTACTGGGAGTGGGGGCGGGGTGGGTGCAGGCTGAGCCTCAGACCCTGGACACTGAGGTGCCTGAGCCTGGCTCTCCTGGGTGCCCACCTGGGCAGCGCAGGGCGGGGGGACGGTAGCCTGGTTCATCCTGCAGCAGGTGGCCCGATGCACGCCCAGCCCAGAGCCTCCAAGCCTCCCTGTCCACTTCTGAACGCGGTGGCTGGGGTCAGGTCCTGGGAATGAGGGACCCACGCAGGAAAGAAACCAGGGTGGCCAAGAAGGAGGCCACATGCACCTGGGAGTGTGAGACGCTTTCTGAAATTTTGGGGAAGGATTGCTCTAGATGCCTATACATTTTTGTTTGCTTTAAAAAAAAATTTTTTTAAAAATCACTTTGCCTTTTGGTTGTACATCATCAACCGCCTTCCAACGTCAAGGCTCCAGAGATTTCCTTCTCAGGCCCCATGGTGAGGTGAAGGAAACAGAGTCACCCTGCGGGGGCGAGGAGGACCCAGAGCCCCTAGAGCGCGGCACTCGAGGCATGAGTGCAGGTGGCACCTCCCCGGCAGCTGGCGAGGTGTGTTTGGGGGAAGCCACCTTTTTCCAGTTCACACAGATGCCCTGTAGGGGTTAGTGGGGTGGCTTCGACGTCACCTAATTTTACTTCGCCACATGACTGGTGCAAGGTAGGACCTGCCACTGGGTCAGCGACTGCCCCACACAGGATCAGAGAAGGTGGGTGGTACGTGTTCTGCTCTGCCCCAGAGAAGAGGAG